>RJWM01043580.1:0-13736 GCA_004363535.1 Dasyprocta punctata | reverse complement strand
TTCCTTTAGAGGTGTTTAGCGATTCCCCGATTATGAGTTTCATTTCAATTCTCAGTTGGGTTAACAGTGCTGCTTTAATTTCTTTCATAGCTTCGTGGAGTTGTCTCCCCACTTCTGTTGTCAACCCCTCTGAGAGTTTAATTTTTGGACTCCCGACCATGTCAGCATTAGCGTCCCCAGGATCGGTTCTGCTTGTATCGGAGTCCGGAGAGCGCCCTCTGCCTTTCCGCAGAGGCAGTACTTGAAATAGGAGAATTCAGGCAGGGGAGTCCTCACACCTGCCAACAATAATGCTGGGAACAAGTTGCTGTTTCCGGCTGCTTTGGATCCAGGAGGAGAGAACCCATTGTTTAGCTGGCTGTTTGGCCCCTTTCCTACCACCTGATCCTTCCCCTTCTAATTGTCTTTAGGCCTCTCATCAAGGTACAGGATACAGCTGCCAACACAGCCATAAAAAGATGGGAAGAGGCTGGGATAAGTCAAGGTCATCCCAGGAAAACTGCGAAGCTTCAGCTGGTGGTCTTTTTTCCAAATGAGGTGCAGACAAAGGAACCAGGCAGGGGGCTCTGCCAATATGGCCCTGAGCAGCAAGTGCAGAAGAGTTAGGCTTCAGAAGTGGACAAATACAGATTCAAACCCCACGCCTGGAACTGATTTACTGTGTGTCCCTGGGCAAGCTTCTATCAGTCTCTAAGCATCAGTTTCCTTCTTGTTTAGAGCAAGAAGACGTTTCTCTATTAAAGATTAACTTGCTGCAGTGAATATTAAAACAAAAATGCCTGATACCTAAGTATTTAAAAATATTTATTTATGTTCCTTCTTCCCATAGCAAAACATCCAGAAAAAAATGCCAAAGAGGGATCTGGTAGCAAATGGAAGCATGCTTTCTATTAAGTAAATGGAGATGTATCCCCACAACTGAGGCATCATCAAAATCACATCGTAAACATACAATAAATCATACTTACTAATTTATAATTGCATTAACAATACAGCTGGCATTTGCCGAGTGCTTACTATGTGTCAGGCACAGTACTTCTGCCCAATTACTCTGTACCCTAGGAACTATCAAGGCTTGGATGGGTGTGACTGGTGCAGGGGTGCAGAGTGCCACTCTCAGAAGGGGCTCCACACTTGGAGTTTGGTGCTGTGTGGCAGCCATCTTGAAATTCATAACATGGTCCAGCACCTTTGAGTTTTTGTTCTGTACATGAAGTCTGATGGAACATGGAGCACACACTGAGGATTTCGAGCCTCCATTCACAATCCTGCCTGCCTCCCTCTCTCCCCTCCGATATGGGTTCTCAGCTGCCTGTTCTCTCCTCCCCTAGCCGGCCCCTATCCCTACCCAGTTCCCAAAGCTCCATTGCCCTGGATGTACGTACAGGAAAGGAAAGGAAGCTGCACACGTCAAGTCATGGGGCAGACTCCTGCACCCCTGCCACACTTTGTACTCACCTTGTATCACCAGGCCCAAGGGAATACAACATTAAGTAGTGAACAATAAACAGTATAACAGCCAAATCTTGGAAGGGGGATGTCCATCAACAAATAAATGGATAAAGAAAATGAAGTATTTATACACAGTGGGATACTACTCCACCATAACAAAAGAAACTGTGATCATTTGTAGAAAAATGGGTGTACCTTGAGACCATAATGTTAAGTGAAATAAATCAGACACACAAAATATGACATGGTTTCTCTTATGTAAATTAAATTAAGTAAATTAAAGACCAACATAAAAGATAGATAATAGGAAACAGGGAGACAGGTCTTTTAGCAAATGAAAAGGGGGCCAAGAGATGGAGGGAGGGAAGGGAGGTAAAGGGGATGAAAACAATTCGGATGTGTTTTATACATGGACCAACTCCTCATGATGAATATCATCATTTTGTACTGCAAATGTACTGATAAAAATTTGTTTAGAGCAACACAATAGGTTGCAAAAAGTTACAGAAGAAAGGAAAAAAGTTTTTTTTTTCCTTTCCTTCTTTTTAAACAAGAGCTCCCACATTCTCGTTTTCACTGGCCCCCATAAATTATGCACCCAGTTCTGGTACTAGTATTACCACCACTTCACAAAAGTGAACATCAAAGCTCGGTAATTTTCCCAAGATCACACAGCTGCCAAGCAGCAGCTCACAGATAGAAACTTAAACCCATGAAGACAGAGGACTCCAAGGTGTTAAAGAGCTTTAACCCAGGAATTAGGAGATCTCTAACCTCAGACAATGACCATGGGCAACTTGCCCACTTTATGCCTCCTTTTTCCCAAGTGAAAGCACTCTGTAGACTTTTTCAAGATAGTACAGGTTCCAAGATTTGGCTTTGTCATTCAGACAAGCACAAAGGGATCACCGTTGCACCCCACCTTCCCTAGAGCTGCCAGGTACATTTAATATAAGAGAGCCAACCACACTGCATGACACTTCACAGCACACAAGGTACTTTCATACCACTCCCTCCCCCAGACAACACTGAGCAGAAGGCTGGGTAAGGATGTTTTTATTCCCATTTTACAGACAGGAATATTAAAGCATGAGTGACTCATACTGCTTTCAAGCAAGTTTTGAATAGGTGAACAGGGCCACCACAGGCACAGAGTCATGTGAATAACACCCACAGAGGAAAAGCTGAGTTGCTACTTTGGGCAGTCCTGCTATAGGAGGGCAGCATAGAGCTCTCAGGAGAGCAGCCCCTGATCTGAGAGATCTGGTTGGATCCCATCCCTTGAGGCTCCCAGGTCCAAAGGAGGAGGCCAGAGAGCTATTGAAGAGCTCCTGAAAGAAAAAAAATACCAGGTCAACAGTGTCCAAAGGATGACTCAGCATCTGGGTATGTTTGCCCAATATAAGAGAGGTATAATCTCCAGGGCATAAACAAGCAGGCAGATGGAGGAACAAACTGGTAGATGGACAGAGTGCCCCAGCAGAAGCACTGGCCTCTCCACTCATGCCCGGCCCACTAGCCAGTGCTGAAGGAGGTCACCACCAGAAGAGAGGGAAGGTCAGGTTAACCAAAAGTCATTGCAGGTGGGTGGCCCTGGGTTCCTCAGTCCCTGATACCTTTGTAAGAATATAGCATCTACAACACAGAAGGGTCACTTGCTGGACAGCTCTCTCTCTGCCTGAAGATTCTGGTGGCCACAGGGTGAGTCCCTGAAATGGTTCTGGAAATCTAGAGCCTCAGCTGTCCATTCCCAACCCTGCAGGGAAGTACTAGCACTCAACTGTCCAATAAAACTTTCTTTGATGTTGGAATCATACACATAACTACTGAGTACACTGCTCAGTGATACTGAGGGTACCAACTTAAATTTTTTTGTTTTATCTTAAATTAAGTTCCATATGTTGCTAGTGGCTATTGTATGTGGGCAGCACAGCTCTAAAAACAAAAAAAGGACAGTAAAAATGGAACATCTGCACCATGATTTGGGACTTCAAAAGCACTGGCACAATCATCTTCTTATTGTCCTGTAAAATAAGTGTTTATCCTCATTTAACATGGAGGAAAACTGAGGCCCAAAAATGTTAAATGGCTTCCAGACTGACAAACCTGGTGTCAGAGGCCTGATTCAATCCTAAATCTCCTGATTCCAAAACTCCACCCACATCTCTATGCAGCACTGCCCATTTGTGTAATCATCACATATTTATTGGGTCATCTTTATTAGCTGCTTACCTCTGCGACACAGAGACAAATCAGATGTAGGCCCAGGATTTGAATGGGAATCCCGAGACAAAGGCAATGTAATTGGCACAATAAGAATGTGGGTATAAAAATTACTTTAAGTGACTTTCTTCTAAGCAAGTGAAAGCTCTTTGCTTTAAATACCATTTACATCTGATGACTCCTCAATTTACCGTATATTGCAAACCCCAATCTCCCAGAACTTCCAATTGCTATACCAAGAAGCCGACTGGATGTCTCTATTTGAATGTGAAACTGGCTTCTCAAGCTTGCCCCAAACCTTCCCCTCCCAGTAAATGCCAATGTCCTTCTTCTAGTTGTTCCACTTCAAGTTGTTCCATCATAGAGTAACCCAGGGCTCCTATTTCTGTCATATCTTTCATCTAAACTATTAGCAAATGTTATCTCTATCTCTGTTTTCAAGAAGCATCCAGAATGTTCACCATCTCTGCTGCTTCCACCCTTACCTATCATCTCTATCTGGACTACAGCAAAGTTGTCTCCTGTGTCTCTGGCTACCCTTGATTCTTTTTTTTTCTACACAGTAACCAGAGTGATCTTTTTAAAAACTGAAAAGCCATAGTATGTCTCCTCTCAATTTACAGTGCCCAGTTGTTTTCCCAAATCTTTCCATGAGGTGCTACAAGGTTTGATCCTAGATGCCTCCTCTGACCTCTTTTTCCTCTGCTCTTCTTGCTTTTCAGGTCCAACCACACCAGGTTTTCCTGGTGACTCTTGCCTGTACTCATTGCAAAGCTCACTGCCCCGGTTCCTCAGGACCTTTGATCAATGGTGCACTTATCAGAGGCCCTCCTCATCAATCTTATCAAGTCTCAGTTTTCCTCATAACACTCATCACCTCCTGATATTTAATGTATTTGTTGGTCATTGCTCTCTTCCCACTAGCGTGTAAGCTGCAGGAATAAATAGATAAAAGCAGGATTCTCAGTTGAATTTGAGTTTCTGGTAAACAAGTCATTTTTCAGTAGGAGGATGTCCCTGATGTTGCATGGAATTTATTTATATTTTTTAAATTTCACTGTTTACCTGATATTCAAATTTTACTGGGTACCCTGTATTCTTATTTGCTAAATCTGGTAACCCCATTCTGCAAGGCAAGGACAGTGGTTATTTTGCTTAATGTTGTATCCCCAGCGCTACAGCAGCTCCTGAAATGCTACCCTCAATAAACATGTGTTGAATGAATGAATGTGGCCAACCAGGTCATTAATCTGAAACATGTCTAAACTTTTAATAAACAGCCTGGGAGTCAGAGGGGTGGAGCCTCTAGGCTGGATTAGTCCAGTTCGCAGCACAGGCCACGGACAGTCCAGGAACTTTCTCAGCAGGTCGAGCTGCTTGGTGCTTCCCCTGACCCGGTTCCTTGGTAAACATAACCCGGCCTTGGCTCAGGCGAGCAGCAAGTTTCCTGATGCCCTTCTGGGGGCGGGGCCTCGCTCACTGCCGGTTAGACACAGCCCTCGCCAGAGCCGGGCCCCTTTAACGCCCCGCCTCCCGCCACCACCCGCGCCCTCTGGCGTGACGTCATCCAGGGAGCGACCAACGGGGTCGCGTTTTACTGACAGGCGGTGCCGGCGGCAGCTGCCAAAGGGGAAGTGAGCTGTGGCCGGAGCGATGGCCCGGGTCTGGAGCCCGCGGCCGCCGCCGCCACCACCAGCACATCAGGAACGGCCAGAACCGGAGTAGGGGCCGGAGTCGCAGCTGCAGTGGAAGCTGCGCATGTGAGTTGCGGAAGTGGCCCTCTCAGACACTTCAAACTAAGAGCGAGCGCTTGAGGAGGGCAGAGTGGCGGTCGCCGCTTCAGCACCGCCCACTCCCCTCCCCCGCCAGGCCCAGACTGACAGGGCTGGGGTGTCCCAGGAGCGGTACTGGCTCATCTCAAGCGGAGATCTGCGAGCCGAGCTCCTTCAAACTCAGGACGGAAGCCAAAGAACGGTGGTTATCCCTAACCCCAACTGGCTTCCTAGCCCGGGCATTTTCTCCGCGCCAGACAGTGTCTGGGTTGTAGCGCTAGGCACCACACACACACACCGCTGCCACCTCTGTCTGGGTTGTAGCGAACAGACACACCACACACCGCTGCCACCTCTCCTGTGAGGGACTGGCGAGTTCCGACTGCCTTACTCTGCATTACTCTTCCTTCTCCCATTCAAGAACAAGTTTGAGGTCCAAAGTACATATCCTGTGTGTTCCCTAGCTCCTAGATCACTGTTAGAAATATTACTGAACTTAACAAAGCTGCGAATCTTTTATTCTTCGCTTAGCTTTTCTCCCTTTTTTACCCTTTCTACACTCTTAACTGACACTCCACGCCCAGAACTTTATCCATTTCAATCACCAACTCCTTGGCGATCTCTGTGTGACTTCCCCCACTCATCTGAGTTCCAGTTTCCTCTGGGCTCTCTTCTCCAGCTCCCAGCGGATCTGGTCAGTCCCACCCCTGGGTGGGAGTGACCGGGGGGCTCTGGCCCAGGATTTCCCACCCTGGAAGGCAGCTCCAAGACAGCAAGAGAACTGGGCGTCGGGTACGAACCTGGCAGCTCAGGAGTGGGTGCTCCACTAACCCCACACAAGAAGATGAAAAAGCGCAAAGAGCTCAATGCATTGATCGGTTTGGCTGGAGACAGCCGGAGAAAGAAGCCCAAGAAAGGCTCTAGCAGCCACCGCCTGCTTCGCACTGAGCCTCCTGACTCAGACTCTGAGTCCAGCTCAGAGGAGGAAGAGGAGTTTGATGGAGTTGGAAATCGTTCTCGCTTTGTCAAGTAAGTGATGCAGTGGTGAGGGCTGGGATGTGTAAAAACGATCTCCTTGCACTACCAACAGGAATTGATGGGAAGAAGAAAAGAGTGTCTAGGAACAGAAGGAGGTAGACCTTGGAAGGCAAACAGGGAGAAAAGTGTCAGAGAGGTGAGTTGACATTCCGAATGAAGGATAAATTTAAGGTTAGTCTTTAGGTGTCGAAGGACAGCTCTAGATCTAGGATGGAGATATGGGTGTAGACAGTGCCCCAAGGACCCAGGTCATCAGAACGAGGCTAAGAATAGAAACAGAGGGACAGAGAAGCTTTCGGGCCTTTAAAAAAAAAAAGGAGAAGGATGAGGGACCTTAAGATTGTTAATTATTTTTTGTACTCTTAATAAATCTGAATCTTGATGATGGGGGAATATGATGAGATTCATACCATAGAAAGTATGGGCCTTGAGAGTAGCTTGGGAGTGAGGGTAAAAAAAAGCAACTTTTTCCCAAATCATTTTTAGATGATGTTGGGAATCAGGGTTCAGGTTGGGACAAGCTAAAAGCAACCTTGAAAATGTCCTTGGTGGAAGCAAGGACTAGCAGAAGATTATGGTGCTAAAAGAGGTTGGATCTTCGTTGTTTGTTTAGAATGTCTGTATCATTTTAGTTAGAGTTTGGTTTCTAATGAACTTTGCCAGACTAAATATATAAGGTCAACATTTTGTGTGGTGTATGAATGTTTGATGAAGTGTTAATTCTGGAATACTTACCCTCTTGAGTTAGTTTAGACGTTCAAGGCGGGATGGAGTTTAGTGTGAAATCACACCTGTTCTTCTTTCCTTCCTTCTGAGTCAATAAACTAGAACAGTGGTGGAGAACCTAGGGCAAAGATGCCACAGCCAGCTGTTTGTTATCATTGAAAGCTCTAAAAGGTTCACCATCACTGAACTATAAGGTACCAGGTGTTCTCTAAAACTTACAGATTCTGTTTCTTTCATTACATTTGCAGTTAAGACTTGCTCAAAAGTTTGTGGTTTCAGTAACTGCGAAAGCATGTGTTTGAGAGAAATAGATAAATTACAGTGCAGTGATGGAATTGCAGAGAACTGCTAGTTTTTACACTTTTCCAACTGAGCTTGTCTCAGAAGGCCTCCCTCCTGAATTGATGAGGATAGTAGTCTGAAAAGCCCAAAGGTGTTTCCCAGGGCCCACAGGACCTCTCATGAAGGTTCTTATGAAGTTTAAAACCTTCATACTGAATAGAATTTTTAATAGATCATGTTATGTATTTAGTTAACCTTTTACTATTTAGCTGTAAGTACATTATCCTATTTGCCCTGGTAAATACTGGTCATTCATTAGAGAAGATAATTGCATGGCAACATATGCGTACTGTTTCTATAAAACTGTACTCATAATCATTTTTATTGATGGTTGGATTTGTTCTTTTTATAGGGGAGACTATTTACGATGCTGCAAGATCTGTTACCCCCTTTGTGCTTTTGTCATCCTCGCGGCCTGTGTAGTAGCCTGTGTTGGCTTGGTGTGGATGCAAATTGCTCTCAAGGAGGATCTTGATGCCCTCAAGGAAAAATTTAGAACAAGTAAGTGGTCATCCTCTTCTTTTTTTTTTTTTTTTTTTGTTTTTTGTTTTGTTTTTCAAATCCATTTTATTTCAAAGAGAAAAAAATAAAACAAAATTTTAAAACACATCAATCGGGGCAACGATGGCACATACATTGCACATTGTCATCCCCAAATCTTTTACCCAGAGCACAAGACAGGTCACCTTTTTTAAGCTTAATCTTGAACTCTTTTTTTCCACGTTCTAGGACAAATTATATATTCTTGTCATTATTTTTATCCTCATTCTCAGCTGTCAGCTTGAATGATGTAACAATGATTTGTTTTTAAACCCATAAGCAAAGACAGTTCTCATGTACCACCAGGACACATAGTATCTGAGATAGAGTCTCACTATATAATTCAGGCTGGCCTTGAACTTGTGGCAGTCCTCCTGGGATCCCTAGTGCTAGGATTACAGGCATGCCCCACCACGCCTGGCTTAGCATCTGAAATAATGACATTCCATTCAACTCTCAGAGTGTTTCAGGAAGACTTAGAAGGGAAGTGCTTCAGGAGCCTCGGACTTTGGTTAACCTCCACCAGTGACAGTGGCAACACTGGGCTGTTTCCTTTTGGCAATTGTGAAAGAATGTCGGACTGTCAAGTGATTTGTGCTTAAACACAATATAGAACATACAAATGAGCACTACTAATAATGGTAATAGTCAGCATAGGTGGAATGCTTAATATGTGCCAAGTCACAAATGAATTTTTTTATTCCCAAAATAGTCCTGTGAAATGAATATTATTTTCTTATCATTTTTGTTTTCTTAAAAAAAAAAAAAGCGTTACCAGATGTGGTGGCCTATGCCTATAATCCCAGAACTTGGGAGACTAAGGCAGGAGGATTACTGCAAGTTCCAAGACCAGCCCAGAGATCCTGTCTCAAAAAAACAGAAAAAAAAAAAAAAAAAACAACTTGGAAAGATTAAGTGACGTGTTAAGTGACTAAGTGTGCAAAGTTGAGACTGGTTTATAGATGCCCTCTTGCCCCCTTGCCCAGACCCATGTTTGTAACAGCTACTATAGTGCATCACTGTTCACAGTGTCTATGTAAGCATACACACATTTCTTCAAGTGCTCACAGATTTCATTGCTATCAGCTTGGATCAGTAGACTAAGAGAAATCCACCAGAAGTACTGGAAGAGCTGGTTTTCTGCACATTAGCATTCAAGCACAGTGCAAAAACTAATAGATTTCTCAAGCTGGGTGTGATGGCACATACCTGTAATCCTAGCATATGGGAGGCAGAGGCAGGAAGAGTGCTTCAAAGATAGGCTGAGTTACATAGTGAGTTCAAGGCCAGCCTGGACTACATAGCAAGAAAAAAAAAGATTTCTCTCGTATCGTTTGCTACACTTATTTGTGTTTAAAGGTAAAAAACTTCAAATGCCATTAATGAGTATTATTACCATTTTGAAGTTTTAGAAAAACTCTGTGACTCTTTGAACTAAATTACATATTCATGAAGGGCTTGCAATAACCATAATAGTGCCTACCCTGAGCACTATACAACTGGCAGAAATTTTTGTCTCATGAGTGTGTTTTAAGGTTTAAGAGATGTTTCAAGTTACAAAGTATTATATATTCTAATTGTAGTTTCTGAAAGATATGTCTACTTGATAGCTTCAATCAAATTTAACTTAAATATCATTTTTTAGTAACACTGAAATTTTCATTTCTAGATTTCAGGGGTTAATTTTCTAAGCTAAGGAACAAGTTTCAACTTAATTACAGATACTCTAACCTGAGTGGCTTTGGCATCCCAGAAAACAGACTTTCTCAAGGTCATAAAGAAATCTAGCTCCAGAACTGGAATTAAAATTCTTATTTCCTATCTTAAGCCTCAGAGATCATAACATCCTACCTTTTCTTTACCCTAGCTTCTCTCTACTGCCTGCAGTTTTTCAAGTTCTGAACCTGACCTAGGGGACAGCTAATCCTTAGTATGTTAGTGGCATGTCTAGTGAAACTGCTTAAGAAAATACTCACTTAGATTTTCTTCTGAGTTTGTGATTCAGGGAATGTGAATGGGGGATCCACAATTTTCTGCCAGAATTGTTCTGAGCTGTGTGTTTTATCAACCAGTCGAATCAGAGGACAGTACAATAAAGAATAAGATTTGTACATTGTAGTTTCTTTCCTACTCAAATGTCTGGCCTTGCCATATTTCTGGGTCCAGTCTTTTGCTTTTATGTAAGTTGTAACCATAACTTGGAAATGAGGTTCTCAAAACCAATGTTCACCATAAGTAACCACTGAACACATCTCTGAACCATCAACTCTTCATTATTAGTTGGACTTCCTAAGCTTGTGCCACAGCTTTTTTTGATCACATATAGCAGCCATATACTTGTACATTTCAAAACATCTCTTAATTCTGCCCTCTTAGGGATTCTTTTCTCTGACTGCTGTGTGCCTATGTTTATAGGATACCCAGGTAATTTATACATTAGCTGAGTTTTTCAGGAAATTTGTTTGGAAAATGATGGACAGGTAGTTTCTCTAACAGTAAACAAATATTTTTCCAGTGCTCATTAATACCAGTCCCTTGAAGTAGTATATTTCAGAGATGCCAAGTATTATATCTTGGACCCTGGGACCAGCTTTCTATCACTGAGCAACACTCTTCTGAGACCTTCACCACATTTGTCAGCCAGCTCAGACTTGAAATTGTCAGTATAATTTTTTTGTTGTCTTTGATTTGATACAACAGAAAGTCCAGCACCTGTAATGTCTAAAAGCAGCACTTTCCGAGGAGAGATAGAGGATGGGCCCAGGGCGGGCTACAGGCTATACTACTGTGGACTGTTTGCCCGAGGTTTTTTTATGAAGACCAATTATCTTGACTAAATGGGGTCAATCTTGTTAAGTTTAAATACTTTCTTTGAATTATGCTTCTACTTTAAATATATTTCAGTAAGTTAATTTTTACCTCTTATTTCTCAAGGCAACAGGGAATTTACTGATATTTAAAAATAAGACTATCTGCTTGTCTGGCTTTAATACCTTTTTGAAAAATTCAGACCCCATTTTTGTTTCAAAATTTTTCCCAAGGTACTTGGGAGGAAAGGAAATACTTGAAATAGAGAGCAAAGCAGATAGGCTTGACATTTTCTTTGCAGCCAAGAAGTAACTTGATCCTTAAGTTAAAACTACTGGCTGACTTTGAGACTCTTAGTTCACTCTGCTTTTTCCAGAGTCAGGCATTTCAGAAGACCTCCACAGTTATTCTTAAGAAAATTCTATTCCCAACCATCCCTCACTGTCCCTCAATTATGAAACATTAGAATAAGGGAAATAAATTTGGCACAGAAAGACCATATTAATATATCAAGCATGTTCTTTTCTGACCATATAGGCACAGTGGTGGTTTGGTCATTTAGTACAGACTTTAAACATTGTCTTGTACTAATATGGGAATGGGGGTGTGTCTGTGACATCAGGAATATACTAAAAAGAGACAGGTCCTAAGAGCAGAAGCTTCATCTGTTTGAATCCTGGCATCTCATTCCTAGCTATAAAATCTAGACAAGTCACTTATTCCTTTGAAGCTTTCATTTTCTTATCTATAAAATGTAAAGATGTATATTTACCATCAAAGCACTTGGAGCATTCTTTTGTTACAACATCTGTCACAGTGTGGGGTAACTCTCACTTCCTCTCTAGACTGAGAACTTCAAGGTCTTTTGTATACACTGGTGCCAAATGCACAGTTGGGCACATGATCAGAGCTCAATAACCAATTATCAAAAAGGTTTATTGAAAACTATAAAAGCAGTAGGTGACACACATACAATCCCAACACTTGGGAGGCTAGGGCAAGAAGATTTCTACAAGTTTGATTATCAGCCTGACCTCAAGACCCTGTTTAAAAAAACAAAAATAGAAAGACATTGTATAAATATAAAATATTGCTATTGATGTTATATATGTTCTATTGGAAGAGTATGTATAGAAATTTCTATTTCTTAATCCTAACAATTAGAAAATCTTTTGGGAATTAATTTGCTAAGCTCTAAATGAGTTGCTTTCCATGTTGAAAGAATGTTCACCTGTTTGTGCTATACACTTCTTGTCATTTATGCAATAAAAGTACCTGGACTTGGCTTGTCTCTCCTGAGACAGCCCAAGTCAGATAACAATTATGACCCTCTTGGCTCATACATTACTCAGGGTCCAGAGTGTTTTTACGACTTATCAGCTTTATATAGTTATTAGTTCATTATTATAACCCAGGTTATTTGTGTTTGTCTTATTTCCTCTTCCACCTTTACCTCTGACTTAATACATAGAGACTTCAGGAAGGGGAGAGACCTTCTGGGATATGTGACAACCTGAGTATGGCACACAGCCATGGGATGAGTTTTTCTTTACAGTCCACCTGAAAATGTGTAAGAAATTCAGTGACATGCCTGAGAGCTGCATTAGTTTAGACTGAGTGGTAAAATGTTGTCACTGTCTGAGATAGATATATTCCTGCAAGCCATGTGTAAATCATATACTACATTAAAAGCACTTAGAGACATCTATTTATAATTAAATCCTTTGGCAAGTATTTTTTTAATGAACAAAAATATCTAACTTTAATTATTCTGAATTTTCATTTAGTGGGCTCAAAAATTCACCACCTTCAATTTGTGTGGAGTTTTTTTGTGTTATTATTAAGTATGTTTGTTTATCTAGGTTTATTTGTTGAGTTTTCTTTGTTAGATTGAAAAAGCATATAAGGTGATTAGAGATGTGGTTAGGAGATAAGCAAAGATTTATTCAGGTATTCAGATATTTATTGAATACCTAAAATGTGCCAAATATATTCTAAATGCAGATCATATAGAAATAAATAAAACCAAATTTTAGAGTTTACATTTTAGTAAATTGCTTTATATAGGTTCTTAATGCCAGTTTTTGGTTTTAAAGGAAGCATTTAATAACTAATCAGGTAGTCTGTGAGTTTTTTTAAAAAAACGATGCAGGTTTTATTCTGGAGGACCAGCCATTATCAGTATTTTATTTTCCATTAAAAGGAAAAATGATTTTTAAATAAAAAAGAGAAAGCACTCTCTCAGGTCTCTGCCTTCAGGCTGGCAAATCTCTAAACCATTCAAGAAATATTATTTCCCAAAGAAAAGTCCAAATACCACTCTGCATTTCCCTAGCTTGTTCTTTATCTTCTATTTCATCTTGAACTTTGGGTTGATTTTTAAATTTAAGGAAACATTGTTTGCTCTTTGGGAAAGAGATTAAAATATTTATCTTCATAATAATATTTGAAAGGTTATAGATCCCTTGTAGTTGATCCATTTGAGATAGAAAAATAGATTTAAGAACTTGGAAATATACCTCATGTCACTTGACCATTAATGAAATTTATAAATCTTCATTAAGAAGTTCCTTAATTTAACTGATCAGTATTTTTTTATCACTTACTATATGTCTAGCCAGCTGCATTAAGTGATTTACAGACATTCTAACAATCATATTGTAGATGAGGAAACTGAGTTCAAGGAATTTGAGTAATTTACTCAAAATCGTAGTAAGTTATAGAGTTGAAATTCAAATCTTTTTTTTTTTATTTAAAAGAAAATAGACACAGAAGATAGAAACAAAAAGCATGAAAGACAAACAACAACAACGACAGATCTGATACAATTACACT
>RJWM01043579.1:0-13707 GCA_004363535.1 Dasyprocta punctata | reverse complement strand
TCTTTCTTCCAGTGAAGGTGTTTGACACCTTTGTCAAAGATAAGGTGGCTGAGTGTGTCTAGAGTTGTTTCTACATCTTCTAATCTGTTACACTGATCTTCTATTTTTTGTTTGTTTTTGTTTTATTTTGTTTTGCCAGCAGCATGCTAGTTTTATCACAGTAGCTTTGCAGTATAAGTTCAAGTCAGGGATTGTGATGTCCCCTGTCTTGTCTTTTTTGCTTGGAATTACTTTTGCTTCTGGTTCCAAATGAATTTTAGGATTGTTTTCTCTAATTCTGTGAGATATGCTATTGGAATTTTGACTGGGACTGCATTAAATCTGTGCAACAATTTTGGAAGTATGGCTATTTTCACTATATTGGTTCTTTGTACCCAATAACAAGGTATATCTTTCTACTTTCTGATATTCTGTTTGATCTCCTTTTGCAGAGTACTATGGTCTTTTACTTCCTTCATTAGATTGATTCCAAGGTATTTCATTTATTTGGATGTTATTGTGGAAGGTGTTTCCCTAATTTCTTTTTTTTTTTTTTTTTTTTTTTTTTTTTTTTTTTTGCGGCACCGGGGATTGAACTCACAACCTCGCACCTGCCAGGGCAGGCGCTTAAGGCACTGAGCCAAACTCCCAGCCCTGGTTTTTTGAGGGAGGGTCACACTATGTAGCTCAGGCTGGCCTTGCACTCGCATTGTAGCCCAAGCTGGCCTCGAACCCACAACGCTCCGCCTACCTCAGCCTCCCGAGTGCTGGGATTAAAGGCGTGCGCCACCACGCCCGGCTCCTAATTTCTTTCTGAGTTTGTTATTTGTATACAGGAAGGCTTTGACTTTTTGAGTGTTGACTTTGTATCCAGCTATTCTACTAAATTTGATTATTAAATCCGAAAGTATTTTGTTGAAGTTTTTGGAGTCTTCTATGTAAGGCATCATGTCAGCCACAGGTAATGATAATTTAACTTCTTCTTTTCTTATCTTTATTCCTTTTTTTCTGGCAGGACTGGGGATTAAACTCACAATCTCGCGCCTGTCAGACAGGCGCTTAAGTCACTGAGCCAAACTCCCAGCCCCTATCTTTATTCCTTTTTATTCCTTTTTTTTTTTTTGCAACACCGGGGATTGAACTCACAATCTTGAGCCTGCCAGACAGGTGCTTAAGCCATTGAACCAAACTCCCGGCCCTAATTTCTTGAGGCAGGGCACTATGTAGCTCAGGCTGGCCTTACGCTCACGTTATAGCCCAAGCTGACCTCAAACTCACAACGCTCCTCCTACCTCAGCCTCCCAAGTGCTGGGATTAAAGGCGTGCGTCACCACAGCCGGTTTATTCCTTTTTATTTCTTTCTCTTGCCTAATTACTGTAGCTAAACTTTCCAGAACTCTATTGAATAAAGAGTATTGATAGTCGACATCTTTGTCTTGTTCCTGATTTTAGAGTGAAAGCTTTCAGTTTTTGTCCATTTAATATGACGTTAGCTGTTGGTTTGCCATAGATGGCTTTTATCAGATGGAAATCTGTTCCAATTTCCCACAGGGTTTTTATCATGAATGGGTGTTGGTCTTTGTCAAATGCTTTTCCTGCATCCATTCAGATGATCATATGGTTTTTGTCCTTGGCTCTGTTAATATGGTGTATTACACTTATTGATTTGTGTATGTTGAATAATCTTTGCACCCCTGGGATGAATCCTACTTGGTTACGATATATAATTTTGATGATTTGCTGCACTCTGTTTGCTAGAGATTTTTGCATCTATGTTCATTAGGGAGATTGACCTTTTTGGTTGGATTCTTCTCTGGTGTTGGTATCAAGATAATGCTTACTTCCAGGAATAAATTTGAGAGTATCAATCTCTTTTGAATTTCATTAAAGAATTTGAGAAGCCGGGTGTGGGTATGGTGGTGCACACCTTTAATCCCAGTACTCAGGAGGCTGAGGTAGGCAGAGTGTTGTGAGTTCAAGGCTGGCTTGGGCTACAACGTGAGCACAAGGCCAGCCTGAGCTACATAGTGCGACCCTGACTCAAAAACACCAGGGCTGGGAGTTTGGCTCAGTGGTCTAAGTGCCTGTCTGGCAGGTGTGAGGTTGTGAGTTTGATCCCCAGTGCCACACATGAAAAAAAAGTTTGAGAAGTAGTAGCATTGAGTCTTCTCTAAACTTCTTATAGAATTCCACAGTGAATTTGTCAGGACCTGGGATTTTCCTTGTTGGTAGGTTCTAAATTACATCTTCAATTTTATTGACTAATATTGGTTTATTTAGAATTTTTATATCTTCTTGATTCAGCTTTGGTAATTCATATGCATCTATGAATCTGCCTATTTCCTTTGTTTTCCATCTTTTTAGAATATAGGTTCTTGAAATAGGTATTGATGATCTGGATTTCTGTAGGATATGTTGTGATTTTACTCTTTTCATTCCTAATTACATGGATTTGAGTCTTTCCTTTTTTTGATAAGGTTGACTAAGGGCTTGTCAATTTTATTTAATCTTTCTTTTATCTTATTTCTCCATCAATTTTGAAAGATCAATCCAAGTTGGAGGTTGTTTTCTTTTAAGGCTTGAAATACTTCCCTCCAAGCTCTTCTTGACTTGAGGGTTTGTGCTGAGAAGTCAGCTGTGATTCTGCTTGGATTTCTTTATAGGCAATTTGTTTCTTTTCTCTAACAGCTTTTAATATTCTATTCTTATGGTGAATTTCTGGAATTTTCACTATTGTATACCTTGGTTTAGCTTTCTTTGCTCATGGCTAGTTGGAATTCTATATGTTTCACTTATCCATGTGAAAATTCTTTTTCTCTGCTTGGGAATTTTCTTTCTTTTCTTTTTTTAATTTTTATTTTAAAGATAGTAAAATCCAACTAAACAGAACAAAATCAGTCAAAACAAAGCAGTAGAACTGGTACAGAACTTCAAAGAAAGCTACTAGGAAAACAATAGCTACTATAGTATATCTTGTTATTTTCAGAATAATTGACCATTCCATCAGGTATAATAAAACCAAACCAAAGACAAAACACAATAAAACCAATAAAAACAGAATATGAAATGAAGCAAAAGAAACAAAAATTAACCAGAATAAAGCAAAACAATAAGAACAATATTGGGCCTCGAAGACAGACAGAAGAAAATCCCCCATATTTGCTACATTGCATACTGTCATCTTTCCCCCAAGAGATGAGCAGACTGCTGGCCCCAGGCCTGCAAAATCAACCAAACAATACAAGCATTTAGTTGCTTTATGTACCTTAGTTGCTATCAAGTTAGCCGGTTCCCTGAACCAGCAGGTTGCTTCCAGCGGGAGGGAGGGGGAGGAGGGGAGAGGGGGGAGGGGAGAGGAGGGGAAGGGGGAGGAGGTGGCGGGGGAGGGTAAGATGTCCTTGATTCTTAGCCCACGTGCTGGTAGACATACAGGAAGCACATGTTTCTCTCCCTGGAGTCCACCTGCTTGGGAATTTTTTGCAAATAGTTCTGTGAACAGTTTTTTTCTCTTTTTTTAAACAGATTTTTAATGTCACTTGTGCTGTCTCCTGTTTTTTCATTGACTCCAGTCAATCTTGTTACTCTTCTTTGCATCATCTAGCAGCTGTTTGATTTTTCGTGGTCACTTGCTATTTTTAAGAAATCTTTCTTTTCATGATTGCTAACAGCAATCCTGTCTTATTTATCTGATGTTCTGTCTTCACATTGGCTCACTCTGCTGCATATACTTTCATAGAAATTTTAACCATGTTTCATGGATTCCATTTCTTTCCTATGTTGGGTATTCATAGTTTCCATCATTTTCCTAAACACCTGTATTTTTAAAATCTGTATCTGCTCTAGAGTAACTAAGTATGTCTTTCATTATGGTCACCATCTCTTAGAAATTATTTCTGATTTAATTTTTTTTCTAGAGCCTCATTCATCTGCTTTGTTACCTCCACTGTTACCACTTCAGAGAGTCTAGGAGGATGACTTTTGAATTATTCCACCTTATTGCCCCTGGGTTTGCCTTTGGTGAGCTGAAAGTCTGGGATTGCATCTTGTTTACATGTCTCATTTTCTGTCTTTTTTTAGTTTAATTCCTAGGTTGATGCTTATAAATTGCTTATAGCATGTAGCTTTATTCCTAGTATTTAGAGCCCTTAGGAAATGACAACTTCTCAGAGATGTTTTCCAGGTGTGGCTGGCTTTTGGGTTTTGTGTCTGCTGTAAGATCTTGCCTCTTTGATTTATTGGGGATCAGAAGGTGCTGCCTACTTGGATCAGCCCCTGGTTCTTTGGCACTGGACTGTAGTACTGTGTGTCACCCTTAGGCAATCTCCGTCTTGGTGTACCAGGAAGAGCAACTGACTAGAACAATTATTTCACCTTGGCTAAAGTAGTACAATTAGCAATCATAATAGCATCAAATACAGCCTAGAAAATGACAAAGTGTGGTAAATATTATTTTGTCATTTACTAGATTTGTGGTTATACAATAAAATCTAAAACAAACCAGAAAATTATATATAGCAAATAAACCCTCAATATGGCAATTTTACCCTTGGGGGAGAAAAATTTAAAAGGGGCTAAGCAGAAAAAAATAAAGAAATAGAAGATGAGGAAGAGATTAGAAGCAAGGCTGAGAACAAAGAAAGATTACACAAACTTTGGGAAAATGGTGAATAAAACAGGAGGGAAAGGGGGAAGAAATAAAAAGAACAGAACAACAATAACAAAAACTAGAAACCCTATTCACACTCATAAAAGCAAGAACAAATAATCCAGAAAACAAAAACAAAAACAAAATCAACAAAAAAAAGAAAAAAGAAGGGAAAAAAGTGTCCACTTCAAGGAGTGTCTCTGTTGTCACTGGTAGACAACATGAGCCAGCAAAGTCCAGATCTGTGTTGATTAATCCCAGCAAAGCAGTTGTAGCTTGATGCTGGTTAGTATACAATCCTAGCAAGCCTGTATCTTTAATTCCACTGAAGTTCAGGATGGTTTCTGGCTGTGAGGCCGTAACTCAATTTGATCAGCCTGTAGCACTGTGTGCTTCCTGCTGGCTTGAACTCAGTTCCCTGACCTCCTGCAGACTTTAATTCAGCAGCCTCACCTTGACACTGGAAGCTACTAAATAGAGCCAGCCTGCAATTGCTCTATGTTCTGAGCTCAGTTGGCCCCTCTCCAAGATGGCTACTGATCAATCACCCTCTCCTGGAGAAGGTCTGAGCCTCAGTGAGTCACCAGCCGCTGCAGTGAGTGGTATCCTCTGCCCTCCTCCACTGGTCTCTCTGTGGAGGCCACTGAGGCCACCAGTAGTCACCTTGCATCCGCAGATTCGAGCTGCCCCTCCCACCGCAGTGAGTCGGGGCTCAGGGAGAAAGCACTGCCTGCTGCCACCTTCTTATTTGTTCAAGTCTCTCCTTTCACTCTCCCCGTGGGCTTCAGTTTTTACTTCGGATTCTTTCTGGGACCTGGGCACCCACTGCCCTCCTCCTCCTCTTCCTCACATTGCTGTATTCCAACATCTGGACACCAAATCTCAGAAAGGCTGTTTTTCTGCTCCTGGAAGAATAGATGGAGTTCAAAAGAGCACAAATCCCCACTTGTTCTGCCAATAAATAATCTAAGTTTTTTTGGTGCTGGAAATTGAACTCAGGGCCTCATACATGCTAGGTAAGGACTCTACTACTGAACTATACCCTTAGCTCCATTGTTTTGTTTTGATCACAAGCTTGTCCAAGGAATTTGGTGATAGTTTTAAGACAGCTAAAGCTTTGTGTTTTTTTTGTTGTTGTTGTTGTTTTGTTTTGTTTTGTTTTTTTCAGACATGATCTTGCTATGTGGGTCAGGCTGGCCTTGAACTCATGGTCATTCTCCTGCCTCAGCCTCCTTTGTGCTGGGATTACAGGTGTGTACCACCACTCTCAACTCCATCTTATTGTTTTGACAGCCTCAGTAGTAGGGCATTCATGTTACTTCACGGTAAGTGCCGCTGCTCCCGGGAGTGAGGAATGTGACTGGATCAGAGCCACAGCACCTTCCACCAGTGCTTACAGTGCTTACAGTGATTGTTGCTCATGGAGGGGAAGCATGTTCCAGGAAACAATCCTCCACAAAGTGCTGGTTAACAGTGCACCCAAAATTTAAGAGGGAGACTGTCCACAAGACTTTCATGAGTCCAAGAGGAGCCTGGCAGCTGATCCACAACTCCACCCAAGCTGGGGAGTGGGCTGAGTGAGCACGGCTGGAGCTGACACCCTTCAGGACTCCAAGGAGCACAGAGCCGTTAGGGCCTGGCCCTGCTCTGTGGGCCTGAAAACCTTCGCAGCCTCTGGTTCTAGATGGCTGAGTGGACAACAGGAAGTCAGCTTACATGAAGGAGACAACACTACTCCACAGTGGACTATTCACACTGCACTTTTAGGCTGTGCATAGGCCACACAAGAAGCCAGCCCTTTATCCAAGCAATGTTCGGATGCACATCACACAGACAGAATGGCGAGGCTAAGAAGGCTGAAGATGTGGTTCCCAGCAGAGCCGTGGGATGGGAATGCAGACCTCTCCCAACTGACAAGCCTTCATTTTTCACTATGCCTGCTGGAGCCTCCCCCACATTGTGCCCCTCTGCTCTGTGAAGCTGAGGAGTTAGACAGAATCAGGTGCCCTCAGTTTCCGCACATGGGGCAAGGAATGTGCAGAACTCTCTGTGCTGATAACGCACCTCTTAGTCATTGTACGGCTGCATTAACGTCAGTGAGAGTCTTACTTAACGTGCTGAGAGGCTCACTTAATGTCAGTGAGTTACTTAATGCTGTCACCTGCCAAGGGCAAGTTCCTCCTGGGAGTCATGTCAGACCCAGTGCCAGGCACTGAAGGCACAGGAGGTACCAGTCAAGTGGTGCCCAAGTCACCTCTAGCAGATGAAGATGCCATTGGGATAGCTGGGAGCTGCTGGGACTCTTTAGCTCTTCTCCCTAAACGCTGAGCCTTTTCTCAAGTCGATCTCAGCAGCTAGTGCAGTGAGGGGTGCTTTAGACAGGTCAGTCAGGGGAGGCACCCCCCATGATGGGGTTGAACCCAAGACCTGGCACAAGCTATGCAAGCACTCTGCCATTGGGCTGCACCCCCAACCATTTTGTCTTTTTTTTTTTGAAATTTTTGAAACAAGTTGCCCAGACTGGCCTTGAACTTGCCATTCTCCTGCCTCAGCTTCCAGAGTAGCTACAATTACAAGTGTATGCCCCCAAGTCTGGTGAAAGGGTCCTTTAAGAGAAGTTCTTTGACTGCATATGGTGCCTATAATTCCAGCACTCAGGAGGTTGAGGCAGGAGGATTATGACAAATTTTTTGAGGCCAGCCTGGACCATATGGTGAGTACAAAGCCAGCCTCAACCACATGGTGAGACTCTGTCTCAAAAGAAGAAAAAAAAAAAAGTCCTTTTAAGCAAGTTAAGCGGGTCCTGGCGAGGGAAGGGGCCTTCTAGGACAAGGAAACAGCAGCTTCTTGGATCCCAGGGCAGGAGTGGAACATTCCTGGAGCTGAGGCAGGAGGACTGGGAGTTTGAGGCCAGCCTGGGTTACACAGCAAGACCCTGTTTCAAAAAACAAACAAACTACAGCACAAACAAATAAACACCCCAAAACAGGTGCGCAAAAAAAGCAGGTAGAGCTGCCATGCATTTTAGAGGTATGGCTGACAATGAGGAGAAAGGAGATGAGCGTCAGGTGCAGGGAGGAGCGAGGGTGGCTGAGGTGTGACTTCAGAGCTGGGGAGGCTGGGACAGCAGAGAGCAGCTGAGAATCAGAGCTGAGCACCCCTGTGCTGAGGCAGGGACCCATTGGTGCTCACAGGGAGTCCACAAGGTGCCCCTTGGGGTGCCACTGGGAACCTGTCATGGGGGACAGGCCCAGGGAGGTATGAATCTATGACTCATTAATTTATAGGAAGATGTGAAATTTCCCCTAGGAAGAGGAGAATAGATGAGTTGGACAACTGAGTCCTGGGATGACCCATTTCAAAATCAAGATCCAAGCAGATTCAGGAGACAAAGGAAGAATGACCAGCGTGATGGAAGAGAGAACGAGAAACGGCGGGGTTAGTGCAGCTGACTGAAGTAGGTGTATGCAAAATAAAGGACACAGGCGTGATCACAAATGTAGCAATTGAGAGGCAGTTCATAGTGCTGGGGACGAGACCCAGGGCTTCACATGCATGCTAAGCAAGCGCCATGCACTGAGCCACAACCCCAGTCCTGGAGGTGGTTTATGACCTTGATCATAGGAGTTTCTGTGCACTGGTCTGGTCAGAAGCCTGAGTGCAGAGAGTTGAAGCATAAATATTGGCTTCCAGTAAAAATGTCCTATGAACCACAAGTAAAAAACCAAGATGATCACTAACTTCAGGAAATACAAAAAGCTGTTCAGAGATGGAAGAGCCATCACATTATACTGCATAGTGTAGCTCAGAAAGGCACGCTGTAGTCAAGCTCTAACTCAGTATATTGAGGCGACTACCTCAGCTTCCTTATGTCTCGACAGTGGGAGGCCCCATGCGGCAGGGAAGGGACTGATAAAAGAGCTAAATTCTCATTTATTCCCCACCCTCGCCCAGTCCAGGGGATGGAACCTCTACCACTAAGCTACATCTCCAGCTCTATACATTTTTTTTTTTTTTGAGACAGGGCCCAGTTGCCCTAGTTATTCTCAAATTGTCAATCCTGCCTCAGCCTCCTGAGTAGCTGGGATTGTAGGCAACCACCAACATACCCAGCTAAAGCCTCCCTTTTTAACTGACGCATGAATCAAAATCATAAGGTGAGGTATAGGGAATGAAAGCACAGAGGTGTGAAAAAGTCGTTTGGGGTGTCAGGTGTCTTGGGGGGTCCATGTGACTTGTGAGGTGATGTGTTTGAAATACAGCCAATCAGCACAGCCAAGAGATTTTCCCAGCATGTGGAGGTTCTGAGAGGGGCTTTTGGGAGACCACAGAGGTGGAGTCTGGGGTCTTTGCAGGGGCCTGGTAGGGGAAGCAGGTCTTAGCATGATGGCCACAGTCACCACAGCCAGTGGAGCCATGGATGTCCTGGCCTGTCCCAGGGCTTGTGCCCTTTAGTCAGTCTAGGCCCATGAGTTTCCAAATGGCACAGAAAGGGCAAAGTGGGGGGCAAAGCCACACAGCTGGCCTGAGCCAGGCCTGGACCTTTCACATGCAGTGTGACCCACAGCATCTTTATAGGCAGTGACTTGCCACCGAGTTCATCCCCAGCCACCAGTGGGGTGAAAATGTCCCTCTAGGCCTGATTCAGGAAGGTGCTCCTCAGCTCCTAGTAAAGGCATTAATGATACAGCACTGCTATTCACTGACTAAAACAGTGCAAGCGCTTTCTGAAATCTTTCAGTGCTCACAACCTGTGCTGGCTCCTGGTCTTCTCTGTCACACTGCAGGAACGTGAGGCCCAAAGGTCAGGTGACCTGCCTGTCCGGAAGCTCCAAGCAGCAGAGGAAACACTGACCCAGCCTGCTGCGCTCCCACCCGCGCCTCCTCTCAGAGGGTCCTCACGTCCCTAAGAGTCATTCTTGAAGGGTGTGGCATCAGGCCTGAGTGCAGGAGGCCCCTGCCTTGGCCCCCAGGTGGGGAGATGGTCTCTGTGTCCCCTGGAGCTTCTGGGCAGCCCCAGCCCAGTACACTCAGGAGAAGCAGCTGAGAGCTGGTATGGGCTGGGACAGCACAGCCAGAGAAGGCGGCATGACCAGCCTGGGTCCCAAACCAGAGGGCCACTTCCTGTCAGCCTAAGATCAGGAAGCAAGCTGGGCATAATGGTGCATACCTGTAATCCCAGCACTCAGGAGGTTGAGGCAGCAGGATCCCTGTGAGTTTGAGGACAACCTGAACTACACAGCAAGACCTTGCCTCAAAAAACAAACAAACAAAAAAAGGTAGTACTAAGGCCAGGAAGCAATAGCTGCTTTTTCAAGCTGGGTCCACCTGTCTGTGGCTCCCCTGGGCCCAGAGCCCCCACTCCCAGCCAGGCCTGAGGTGTGCCTGCCTAGGGTGTTGGGGAAGGCACAGGAATTGGGTTGGGTGGCTGTCAGATTCCATGGGGTCTCTCCCTGCACCTTTGAACCTCACTGGAGGTCTTTTCCTCTCCCTAAGCCCTATCTGGGCTTGGGACAAGGGTGACGGGGGACATGCCAAGAATCCACCTCTGAGAGCCCAGGTGTCAGGGCCTGAGGCTATGCCCTGCTCTGTAGGGGTGGGGGGCAGAAACATCCTGAGTGTCCCCCTCGACACCCACCTCACTGAGGGGACAACCCCTTCTTATCCCATGTGCCTTTTCGGCTCCATGACAGTGGCCTGGTGCATGGGGCTGTGGCAGAAACTCCCTTCCCAACGCCCTCTGTCCCTGCCACCGGGTGTGTGTGGTTCCTGCTCACTTGTCCTGTTCAGGGCTCTTCGGACGGGACCTGGTTGTCCTCTCCCTACCTTGCCCAGGCTGGGGCCTGACCCTGCTCCTACCACACAGCCCTGCGGGCCCCTCACCCCTCTCAGGGGCTGTGTCAGGAGGATGGGGCCCATCGACTCCCCTCTCCAGGGCGGCCAGGGTGCTCAGAGATGGACCCCTGCCTGTCCCTCTCCCTGTGCTAGGAGCGCCGCAGTTGCAGCAGCTCCTGTCACCGCAGCCATTGACAGCCGGGCGGCCTGCCCCCTCCTCCACCGTCCTCTGCACAGACAGGTCCACGTGTGTCCCCAGACGCCTGAATCACCGCTGATGGCTTGGGACCTGGTGGCTGTGGGCTCCTGGGGGGCCACTGGGTAGGGGCGGAGCCAGGCCGCCTGCAGGGAACACCTGCGGACATAAATAGGCAGCGGCCAAGGCAGCAGCACAGAGCCAGCAGCGCAGCATCCGCTCAGTGCCCAGCTGCGTGCGCCAGGATGCCTGACACCATGCTGCCCGCCTGCTTCCTCGGCCTGCTGGCCTTCACCTCGGCCTGCTACTTCCAGAACTGCCCGAGGGGTGGCAAGCGGGCCCTGTCTGACACGGAGCTGAGACAGGTACCACCGTGGCCCTCTCAGGGGAGAGGGCAGTGCCCCAGATTGGCACCACAAAGCATGGTCTAGGAAGGAGGGATGCGAGGGGAGAAGGCAGCCTAGGAGAGGTGCTCGTGAGGAGGCAGCATGGCGGGGCAGAGGGGACCGGGCGGTCAGCAGGTAGGAGGGGCAGAAGTGGCAGCTGGGCACAGTCTCCTCCGGGTGGGGGATGCAGTAAAGTGAAGGTCTGTGGTACCCAGACTTGGGACTGGATTGGGCAGAACCGGTTGGTGAGGGCTCCTCCGTGCCCGAGCACTGGAGCCCCAAGCCTGGTCCCAGCTGTCTGCCACAGGTGCCCCCCACGAGACAGCCTTTGCCCTGCGCATCCCGTAAGGAAGTTCCGCTGGGCGCTTAGCCCCATTTCCTTGTGCCGCCTGCCGTTTATTCCAGTTCTGATGCTCAGTTCTGCCCGGGCCACAGGTGGCTCAGCTCCGAGCTGTTGAACAAGGGAGAGAGGCAGGTGGGCAGCCCCCACGGCCGCCTTCCCTCGGCTTGGCCCCTCCTTGAGCGCAGGCTCCTGCCACCCACCTGGTATCCCATGAATGGGTGGAAAGAGGATCAGGACCCAGATGCCACCCACCAACTTGGAGTGGAGAGCAAGGGAGGAAGGGCCGGGTGTGTTCGGGGCGGGACAAGCTCCCTCCGCAATATGTGTGGGGTTTTGGTGGGGAGCTGGTCTCTAATGGGGAGGCAGCTGAGGGAGGGGTGCACACTGGTACTGCCTGCTGACCCCCTTGCTGTAGGGAGGTGTCCCAATGCCGAGCTGTCCCCCAACTGAAGGTGAGGATGCTTAGTGCTGTACTGAGTGGTCCTCAGTCACCTGAAAACCAAGGAACTTGGTAGATGTCCACTCCGCCTGTGCCCCTCGGCCCCGCAGCAGCCCCTGTCCCGCACCCTGCGGGCCTGGCGTCCCCACCCGGTCCCCTCACGCCCGCGTCCCCGCAGTGTCTCCCCTGCGGCCCCGGGGGCCAAGGGCGCTGCTTCGGGCCCAGCATCTGCTGCGCCGACGCGCTGGGCTGCTTCGTGGGCACGGCCGAGGCGCTGCGCTGCCAGGAGGAGAACTACCTGCCGTCGCCCTGCCAGTCCGGCCAGAAGCCGTGCGGCAGCGGGGGGCGCTGCGCGGCCAACGGCGTCTGCTGCAACGACGGTGCGCACCGGGAGGGGCCGGGGAGGGAAGCGGGGAGGGGGGCGGGCGCGGTCCCCCCTTCCCCAGGCTGCGCCTTCCCCGGGCGCCCGCGCTCACGCGTCCCTTTCCGCAGAGAGCTGCGTGATCGAGCCCGAGTGCCACGAGGGCTTCCACCGCCGCGCCCGCGCCGGCGACCGGAGCAACGCCACGCAGCTGGACGGCCCCGCGGGGGCGCTGCTGCTCCGCTTGGTGCAGCTGGCGGGGGCGCCCGAGCCCCAGCCCGCCCTGCCCGGCGGCTACTGAGCCCCGAGCCTCGAACCCTGAACCCGCAACGTGGACAATAAACCTCTGCAAAATCACCCAGCGTCTGTGTCCCTGCTTGGCGGGGAGGGGTGGGTTGGTCACCCAACCCTGGCTTGGTCAGTTTCGCACCCGGGTCGTGGGCAGATCGGGCCCCAGAGAAGGGACAGATCCTCCAGCGGAAGCATGGGGTCAGCGGAATCTCACAGAAAGTCAGGGACAAGGCGACTTTGGGGGCCGGAAGGTTCCGTAGCTGGCGGGAGGGGTCGGTCGGGGATTCTCCAGCTGAAAGACAGAAGTAAAGGCAGGAAGGGGGACAAGAGAAACAGCGGTAACAGAAGGAGAGAGACGCAGAGGCACTTGTGAGTGACCGAGGAGTAAGAGAAAACGAAGAAGGGTCACGGCCAGGGGTGACCATACTGACCCACCTCATCCCAGGAAACTGAGGCACAAACAGCTTGGGGGGGCCCACCGGACCCTTAGAGTCTCAGCACAATGTCTATTTTATCTAAGACTGTGCCCTCCTTTCTCAGCGCACATTGCGCCCAGCACCACCCCAGATTCCACAGGCAGTGTCCCCTCCTGTCTGTCCTGGCATGATGGCCTTTAGGGCTTCTCCACAGTGGGAGGCAGACCCTTACTGAGAAAGCAGCTGCAAGCCCCTCACAGATGCAGCCCCCAGAACCATGCACACTCAGGGAAACAGACCAGAAAACAGACGGGGCTGGCTATGGTGTATGCCAGTAATGCCAGCACACTGGGAGGCTGAGGATCACAAGTTCCAACCCAGCCTGAGCCACTTAGTGACTTAGCAAGACCCTGTATGAAGCCGGTCGTGGTGGCGCACGCCTTTAATCCCAGCACTCGGGAGACTGAGGTAGGCGGAGCGTTGTGAGTTCGAGGCCGGCTTGGGCTACAACGCGAGCACAAAGCCGGCCTGAGCTACATAATGCGACCCTGCCTCAAAAAACCAGGGCCGGGAGTTTGGCTCAGTGCCTTAAGCGCCAGCCCTGGCAGGCGCGAGGTTGTGAGTTAAATTCCCGGTGCCGCCAAAAAAAAAAAAAAAAAAAACAAAAAACCCTGTATGAAACAAACAAGCAAATAAAGTTTTAAAATTAAAAAAAAAAAAAAAAAAGGAAGAAGAAGAAGAAGAAGAAGAAGAAGGGCTGGGGACATAGCTCAGTGCAAGAGCCCTAAATTCAATCCACACTTAAAAAAATAGAAG
>RJWM01043578.1:0-13753 GCA_004363535.1 Dasyprocta punctata | reverse complement strand
GGTGTGTGATATGGGTCTGATTTTTTTCTTCTGATAATGGATACCCAATTATCCTAGCTCTATTTATTGCCAGCACCATTTACTCAGAAGACATTCCTTTTTCTAGTGTATATACTTGCTGCCTTTGACAAAAACCAGTTGGTTGTAAATGTGTGGAATTTGAGTTCTTTGTTTCATTCCATGAGTCTATGTGTCTATTTTTATGCAAGTACATGCTGTTTTGGTTACAATACTTATTTGGCATTGTTTGTTTACTGAGACAGGGTCTTACTATGTAGCCCAGGATGGCCTTGAATTCTCAGTCCTAACGTTTCTATCATCAGTGCTCTATAATTTTCACAGTAGAGATTATTCACTTCCTTAACTTATTCCTAGTGTGATGGTTAACATTCAACTTGACTGGTTGAGAGATTACGCTCTGGGTGTGGCTGGATGGGTCGTGGGGTCTGACGTTGGAGACTGTATCAGGCCCCTGGTCCTTCCTCTTTGGCACTGTTCTCTTACTGTGATTCCTGGATACCAAGAGTTCAGAGGCTTTCTTCTGCTGCCCTTTTGCCATATGTGGTCCTGCCTTGGAGTCGGTCAACAATGGAGCTTTGAGATCTTGAGATGAAATAAACCCCTCCCTTTAATTTGAGGGTGCCATGCATTTTATTCCAGAAACAGGAAATCTGAGTAACACCCAAAGATTTTGGAGGGTTTGTTTTGGTAGTTCTTGTGAATTGGGGCTGCTTTCTTGATTCCCTTCTCAGCAATTTTATTACTGGTATACAGAAAACTTACTGATTTAAAATCCAGTGACCAGTTGGGAGTGGTGGTGCACACCTTTGATCCAGGCACTCCAGAGGCTGAGGGAGGTGAAGCGTTGTAAATTCAAGGCCGGCTTAGGCTACAATGTGAGCAACGGCGGCCTGACCTACATAGTGCGACCCTGCCTGGAAAAAAATAGGGCTGGGAGTTTGGCTCAATGGCTTAAGCGCCTGCCTGGCAGGTGCGAGGCTGAGAGGTCAATCCCCGGTACTGAAAAAAACAAAACGAAACAAAACAAAAACAAAAACAAAAAACCCCAGTGACCTAACAGAGTTCATTTATCAGATCTAATACTGCTTTGGTATGTCCCTCCCTGCTTTTCTTGAGACAGGGTCTCACTACGTTGCATAAACTGGCCTCGAACTACTGGGATCAAGTGATCCTTCCACCTCGGCCTTCTGAGCACCTAGGATTATAGGTGTTTCCCATGGTGCACATTTTGAAGACCAAAAATACTGGTCTTTAGCCAGGTTCAGTGGCATATGCCTGTAATCTCAGATTGCAAGTTTGAGGCCAGCCTGGGCAACTTAGTGAGATTCTTTAAATAAACTTTAAATAAAACGGACCACGGATACAGTTCAGTAATAGAGTATATATTCAGCAAAGCAGAATTCTTGAAGTAGTAAGAGAAACCAATGCTAAAGAATAAATGATTGAAGGAGTCTCATCTGATCTGATCAGTGTCTTAACACTAATAATTATTTAGACCAGAAATTGAGATGACTTTATATGACAAAGAAATACTGTTACAGCATTTTAAGGTCATAGAAGGTGACTTTAATCATTAGCCATAGTCTTATCTTTAAAACTGGCTATTGAGAATTGTTCCAAAGCTGGGAGTAGTGGTAGTGTATGCCTATAAGCCCAGCTGCTCAGGAGGCTGAGACAGGAGGATCATGAGTGCAAGGACAGGCTAGGCAACTCAGGGAGAACCTGTCTTAGGAAACAAAAAAAACAAAACAACTGTTCTTACAGCAAGAATCACCTTAAAAAATTTTAAGTGAAGGAATTGATGATCTGAATGAAACAGGTCTATTAAACACACCCGAAGAATATTAATACAAAAGGACTGTCACTAGGAAGTGTGTAATTATTACAAGCTGTGTGAGGTGGCTTATGCCCGTATTCTTAGCATTTATAGGTTCAGGCAAGAGGCATACTGTGAGTTCAAGGCCACCCTGGGCTACATACTAGGATTCTGTCTCAAAAAACAAAACAAAACAAAATAAAACAAAACAAAAACACGAAAGTAAGTTGTAAAAAATCTTTAAAACAAAGGAACAAGGAATGGCAAAAACAGTTGAAAAACAGGGCAAAATTCTTTTTCTTTCTAATAAATGAGATTAAATTTACTATTTTTAGGTCTATCAAAATTAGGACTACTTTTCTTCTCGGGGTCAAACTTTCCCTTTCCTTTTATTCTTTTTGTTGTCATAAGATGGCTATTTCAGGACATCAAGAGATAGACTGCAAAAAAGACTATTCTAAGACGGTTGCTGCCAGGTAACAATCAGGTGTTTGTTTCTCGTCTTCTGCTAAAAGTGGAGGTTTTGGGGGTGGTTCCTGAAAAATGCAGCCTAGTTCTAAAAGCCTCGTGAGGCGCCTGTTCTAAAAGGTGAAGATCCCTGTCTCGGGAAGCAGTGGTGAGCCTGACAGAGAGTAATTATAACTCTAAACCTGAACTTCACCTCAACTGGGGAAGCAGGGGCAAGCCATTCTGTCCTCTGATCAAACAGACAGGAATCTATCTATCTTGCTTTCTTTCTTTCCTTTTTTTAATAGTGTTGGGGATTGAACCCAGGCTCCTGTGTATTCTAGGCAAGCGCTCTACCACAAACCTCCATCCTCAGCACCTTCCTCCCCACTTCTAGTTTTGAAGCAGATACCACTACTTTGCTTGGGATGACCTCCAACTTGTTATCCTCCTACCTCAGCCCCCTAAGCAGCTGGGATTACAGGTGTGTGCCACCCCAGTAGGCACCACCAGCTGCCAGGCGGCATGTTGGGCACAGGGGCACTGCACTGTCTCCATCCTCCCAGAGCTCCCAGGTTTCCCAGAAGATGACTGACTTAGCTTTGGAGGTTCTTTCAGGCCCTCTGACCCTCACTTTCTCCTTAGTGCTCCCAGAAGGGTTAAAGTACAGAGGCCAATCAGTTCTTCCCCTTGTTCCACATGGTGGAAGGCAGTGGGCTCAGGTCTAGTCACTGTTCTGCTGGGCTGGTCACTTACTGTCTCTGGACCATGGGAGAGGAGCTCTTCCTATGGTTGGGATAATTATACTTCACAGGATGTTTGTGAGAACGGGAAAAGACCCCATGTAACATGCGCATAGTGCTAAGTGTGGTGTAGGAACCTAATGATGTTCAGCCCTCTTCCTTCCTTGCCTTTGAAATAGAAACGCTTGCTCATGTGAAAGAATCTAGGACAACCGGGTGTGGTGGCGCACACCTGTAATTCCAGCACTTGGGAGGCTGAGGAAGGAGGAGCATTGTGAGTCTGAGACTCGCCTGGGCTACAAAATGAGTCCAAGGCCAGCCTGAACTGCATAGTGAGACCCTCTCTCAAAAAAAAAAAAGGGCTGAGAATTTAGCTCAGTGGCTTACGTGCCTGCCTGGCAGGCACAAGGTTGTGAGTTCGATCCTCAGTACAAAAAAATAAACAAAAAATCTAGGACAAAAGTGGAGACATAGTGTAGTGGTACAGTGCAGGAGTAGCGTGCAGGAGGTCCTGGGTTCAATTCCAGATACCATCAGAAAACAATTGATATTGAAACATTACGAGCCCTGTCTCTTTTTAAAAGGTTTTTGGAGCCAAGTAATGGTGCATGCCTATAATCCCAGCACTTGAGAGGCTGAGGCAGGAGGATCACCACAAGTTCAAGGCCAGCCTGGACTATGTAGTGAGTTCAAGGCCAGCCTGGCATACACAGTGAGACTCTGTCTCATTTAAAAAAAAAAAAAAGTTACATGTTCTCTTCATTTATTATTTCAAATATAAGTAGTTGATCTTTTGAGAAGAACCATATTACTGTGCAACTTAGAGCTGTCAAAATTTATAATTTCATTATTTCTCACAAGAAAGGGAAATGCATTAATAACTGGACAACAAGTGGTCTACGAGCTTATTTCTCCAAGGATCTTCCATATCAGTTTTTACTGCATAGGTTTTAACTGTCTTTTTTTTTATTTTAATCTATGGGAAAAATGTATTTGAAGTAATTCTCAGTCTTTGATAAGTAGGCAATATCTTTCATTAGGTAAAATCATATTTAGGTACATGAGAGGAAAAATTAAAACAATAGATAAAAAAATAAAAAGGACCCTCAGGTTATGTATCACAGAAGAGTTCAAGAACAGAAGTCATCAAGGCATGCTAAAAAGCTCAAACTATATTTAATTTATCTGACCCAAACACCACAGTAAGAAATGCATAAAGCTAAAACAATTAAAAATATAAGAGAAATAGCAATAGAAAAAAACAGAATTACAAGCAGGTTTGGTATCACAACAGCAGTAAATAACCAGGAATTTTGAACATGGGACAAGAATGCAGAGAGGGATGCACTTGAGTGGGAGCCCAGGGCTCTGAGCAGTTCACGTGCTCTCTCCAGTTTCCTTATTTGTAAATCAGGGAGACTGAGTCAGATAGTTTCTATCATTCCTTCTAGACTTAGCCTTCTAAGATTCTAGAGTTAATAGGTACCATATGTAGCAGGAATAAAATGGGATATATAGAAAATATTCTCTTAAAATGTTGATGAGACATCAAAAAAACTACTATAGAAAAAAGTGAGATTAAATTTACTATTTTTAGGTCTATCAAAATTAGGACTACTTTTCTTCTCGGGGTCAAACTTTCCCTTTCCTTTTATTCTTTTTGTTGTCATAAGATGGCTATTTCAGGACATCAAAAGATAGACTGCAAAAAAGACTATTCTAAGACATTTATGGCCAGGTAACATTCAGATAATGCATACATAAAAGTAGAGACTTAACAGGGTTTTATACTTGAACAACTTGGTAAAAATTAATAAGTAAAGCATATGTAAAACTCAGAAAATTTAAAATATAGTCTTAAAAATTGGAGCACAGAAAAAAACTTATGAAGCTATACTATTTTTAAATAGTTGTAATTAAGATACTACAACTCTAAGTTGGCAGTGGCTATCAGCATCTTGTCATAGATTCCGGTGACAATCTGGTGAACGAGATAGACCCTCTGCCCATTAAAATGAACACAATTTTATAACATGTTTCAAAGGTTTCTAAATCCTACAAAGAGTTCACAACCTTTTTTTTTTTTAAATCACTTATTTGGACCTATCTAGAGTGGAAAACAGTGAATTCATTATATAAGTTAATATTTTGAAAGAGCACAGAATAAATTTTGGAAAAATTGCAGAAAAGTGAACAAAGAAAAATTAGGAGAACTGATAACATCAACAGGTCATTTTTGGAAAGGACGACAAAAGTGCAAATAATAAAATAAAATACAAAAGGAGGAAGTAATATGTAAAGAAAAGAAATACATGCCATGCATGGTGGTTCATCCCTATAATCCCACCACTCAGCAGGCTAAAGCAGGAGGACTACAAATTCAAAGGCAGCCCTGAGATACAGTGACTTCAAGGACAACAGGGATTACAAGATCCTGTCTCAAAAATTAAAGGAAAAGAAGAAAGAAAAGATATAAGAGAAACACAGAAGTACTAAGTTTCATAGCATGATTGCTGATGTAAAAATCTAAATTAAATACTTTTCCAAGAAAATATGAATCATCAATATTGATACAAGAAGCTGGGTGTGGTGGCACATGCCTGTAATCCCAACTCTTGGGAGGCTGCAGCAGGAGGATCATTGCAAGTTCGAGACCAGCCTGGACTAAAAAGTGAGCTGAAAGCCAGCCTGAACTGCATAGCGAGACCCTGTCTCAAACAGACCAAAAAAAAAAAAAGAAAGAAAGAAAGAAAGAAAGAAAGAAAGAAACAGAAAACCAAAATGAATTGTCAAAACAGGAAGAATTTTTTAAAACTTTAAAAAACAAAACAAAAAAAACTACTCCAAAATTCTGTAAAACAAACACGGTATGGATCCTGAAATAATCATAAAAAACCAATTTCATGCTCACTAACTTCCAATGAGCTTGTGACGCTGTCTGGCACAGCCACCTTTGTGTGTCAGCTTGCTCTCCCTCCCTACAGCCGCTTTCTGAAGCCTCCTGGCTCCCTGCTCTCAGACGCCTGCCCTTACACTGCAGAGAATGGACAGCCATCACAGGCCCTCCTCCCCGGCTGCCCGACACAGCAGCGCAGGTCCCCTGCCTAAAGCTGAGGGTGCCCGATGCATCTTTCATCTTCCCAAAAGCCTTACTTGTACCCACTCTTCTTCTCAACTACTAGCTCCCTTTAGCTTTTAAGTATGAGAGAAAGTCTTCTTTGGTCACAAATAAAAACACAAACACAACACTTATATGACCTGTCCTCCACTTACGGACGTCTGGTCCCTGTGCAGAGCTGAACTTGAGGAACTCTCACTCTCTACCTCTCCACTCTCAACTGCTCTTCTCACACAAATCTGGCTTTGCCCTATCACAATGCCAGCACCTGAAAGAGGGTCACTAATCTCCACATTAATTAATCAACAGCCCCTTTCAATCCTTAGCTTTCCTGACCTAGCAGCAGCTGACTATACTGCTTTGAAATACAGTTGGTGCCTTCTTTCTGATGCTCTGGACAGTTCCTTCCAGCTCAGCCTTCCCACATCCTTAGGAAAACCCGCTGTTGCAGCAGCAGTGTAACAGCGACTAAAAGCACAGGCTCTGAGCCAGACGACACAGGTTTGCATCCTGTACCTGCCACTAGCTCCGTGCCCCAGGACATATCACTTAACCCCTCGGAACCACAGACTCTGCATCTATGAGATGCTGCCACACCATAACAGTTGTGATGCAACCTGAAGAAATCAGTATTTTTGGAGTGCTAAGCATGGTGCCTGGCAGACAGTTGGCAATATTCAGTGTCTGATAAAGTCCCTTCTGATGCACCTTACAGTAACATGGCTTTCCCTGCAGTACAGAGGCAATCTGGCAACCACTTTTGAATTATTTGATTAGCTCTTTTTTCCACTAGCTGGTAAATACCACAAATATGGGCCTTTATCAGTTGTTTGTCCCATAACATCTTTAAGTGCCTAGAACTCCCCCAATATTTATTGAAAAAAGAATAAAAAACAATGCTAAGGAATACAGAAAAGATTTTCAAGTGGTTTATGTCATCAACTATGGTTATTCTCAGAAATGTGAAGTTGGAAATGAAGGGTTCCGCTCACATGAGACTCTGCCAGGCTCAGAATGGCCCCTTCCAAGCATGGCACCAAACCCTCAAACAACAGCACAGTTCTCCTACACTAACTCCTGTGCTCTTTTTCTGGTCCCAAGACAACAAACTTTCTGTCTCCCTTTTGCGCATGCACCAAAGGTCCTCCAAGCTCTCCCTCCAGACACCGTCCACTCAGGTAGTCTCCACCCTCTATGCCGAAGAGTCCTCCAGTCCTCTCCCAACATGACCTGTCCACTCACAGTCTCCACCCCATCCCAACCCCATAAAAGCGACTCCCCGGCTTTGTCTCCTTTGAGTGTCCTTGTGATCTCCAGTAGCCCTCCCATGCCAGTAATTTTTTTTTTTTAATCTCTTATTTGTCTCTCAAATGTGCCAAAAAACCTAACAGGGAAAAAACATTATATGAAACCAATAATATGACTTACAGTGTTATCTCAACTGCTTAGTAAAAACTAATGTGATTAGATCAACAGATTTATAAAGTACATATACACTGAGATACAATGTGCGTGCAGCAACATCCGTTACTCTTTGGTGTGTAACTGAGTAAATAACTCAATTGAGGCACAGAGCAGTCCCCAAAACACAGGATTCCCTGCACCCTTTCCCAGTTAGATTAATTTTGTTAATCTTTTCCTGACTCCTGTATATGAAATCATACAGTATCTATTATCAGTGCATTTTTGGAAAGGCATCTGATAAAATCCAAACCATTTCTAACACAATAAAACAGATGTATTTAAAAAAATCATAGACCAGGTGGTGCACACCTGTAATGCCAGCACTTAGGAGACTGAAGCAGGAGGACCGCTGTGGGTTGAGGCCAGCCTGGGTAACAAAATGAGTTCAAGGCCAGCCTGTGCTGCATATAAGACCTTATCTCCAAGGACATCTATTGAGTCCTGAGAACCTGAACATCAGTTTTGATAGAGCAATACTGGAGGAAAAGGAGAGCCCAAGGAACCAAAGTTTAAGGCCCACCCATAATGAGAAGTCTTCCCCTACAAACCAGCATTCCAAAGAACTATATCCTTCAAGAGAAGTAAACCAAAGTCAAACCCAACTTCTACTCCCAGGAATCCTAAAGAAAAGTAAAGTTACTTATTGTTGAAGAATGGAGCATAGAAGATGCTGAAACCACAAGTTTTCAAACAGTTTTCATCACCTAATTTTTTAAAATACTCTGCCAGTTATGAATTTAGATTAAGGTAACCCTAACTCTAAGGTACCTGGCAAGTTTACACCTTCTCTGGAAGAATATGGTCTTTAAAAATTTTTTTAAATTTTATTTTAAAGAGAACAAAACAATACAACAAAACAAAACAATGAGAACAATGTTGGATTTTAAAAACAAGATAGTAGGAAACCAACAATAGTTACTATATCATGCCCTGCTATCCTCTAAATAGTTGCTCAGACTACCAGATATAGGCATGCAAAGTTAATCAAACAACTTAAGCACTAAGTTGTTTCTTTACGTCAGTTGCCATTGTTTTGGCAGATTGTGAGAGACACCCGTGGAGGCCAAGAACTGATACAAGCAAGCTTCATTAGCCAGCAGACAGTGGTTAGCAAAGCTAGGGCACCAACCACGAGGTTGTGTTCTCAGGGATTTTTATACATTTAACAAGCTCCTCAGTAACCACAGCAATCACATTATTTCACTTGGAATTTTACAAAAGTGCCATAAGGTCTTTCTCAAACACCAGGTCGTTAATCAAACAGGACGGGGACAAGGGTCAGCATGTCCATTGTGTGATGTAACCATTTTTTCCTCTCTTGTGGGATTTTATGGCTAACTGGGCGAGGGTTTTGAGGAGTGAGTTCATCCAAAGGTTAACTACAAGCTAAAATGGAATCCTAAAACAAAGATGGAGTCACTTTTTTTTTTTCCTTTGGTACTATGAATTGAACTCACAACCTTGTGTTTTCCAGGCAAGCACTATGCTGCTGAGCTGTATCCCTGGCCCAGTGGAGTCACTTTTGCCATGTCATTATCATTTGAGAAATTTTAGGTGTGTGGCTTCTAATTTCTTCTGTGTCTATGTCTCCCGGACTTGTTCTGGGTGGGCTAGAGGTCTGAAATTGCATCTTGTTCCTTTGTCTTGACATTTTCCTGTGTTCCTCCGAATCAGCCAGTTGCTGAGTCCCAGGCACTTCCTGCATGGCTGCCCATCCCACAGTGCAGGGGATTTGGCTAGGCACCTGGGTTCCTTCAATTTGAGGTTCTCGGGGCGGTACAGAGGTGCAGGGCAGCGGCTCACTGATGCTCCCCAGATGCCAGTGAGGCCTTGGGGTGTGGCTTCTTCTTCTCGGGCCCATGGTGGTAGGTTCAATGGAGGTTGCCAGGCCCCAATTTTTTATTGTTGTTTTTTTGAGACAAGGTCTCAATATGTAGTTTAGGCTGGCTTTGAACTCACTATGTAGCCCAGGCTGACCTTGAACTTGCAGCAATCCTCCTGCCTCAGCCTCCCTAGTGCTAGGATTACAGACATGCACCAACACACCCAGTTGGGAAGAATACACTCTTATCCTAGCCTGAAATAATTAGCACAAGTAACTGTTCAAGGTCAGTGCACAGCAGGACAGCCATGCACACATAGAAACAGCACTAGGAATGGACCAGTAGACAGAGACAAGTGCTATCAGGTTGGAAAGTGAAAAGCAACTGTTCACTGCATGCTGAGAGAAATAACAGACAAGCTTGGAAGTATTTGCAGGAAACAGCTAGAGAATCACTTTGCCAAGAGAACTTCCAAGAACGAAAAATAATTAAAACTAACAAGACAGTTTTGCCACATTACACAAAGCTAAAGAGATAATCAGTAAACTGAAGGGAAAGGCAAAACCAAGTGCCCAGAGTTAGGTTTTCAGCGCAGCTGAGAAACAAAGAGAAAGAGAGATAAAGAGGCCTTTATTGTGGGCACAGGAGGGCTGCAGAAGACTGCAAGTTCCCTCTGCCTAGAACAAAGAAGTGGCCGGGCTTTTATTAGACCTGACTGGGGGTGGAGTTTGGGGAGGCAGGCAAGGTAACATATCAGCAGCTAATTGGAGGCGCACTGGCACATGCCTAAGAGGAAACAGAAAGTATATTTTGAGCTGAGAGGAGAAGAAAGAGGAAGTTGATATGCTGTTGTTTTTTGCTTTGTCTCCATCCTGGACCACCACCATGATGACTTGGTAAATTTCATACGGGCAGAAATCCATCACTCAGGATCGATCCCTGTGGATGTTTCACATTCCTACTCGGTACAAGGCTTCTGAACAAAGGACATGTTAAGAACACATGGCTTTGGAAGTTAAAGATGACACTGATCTGGGGTCACCCCACTGGGAGTCACCTAGGGTAGTACAGTGGAGCCTCTCCTGCCCTGCTCTGGTGACATTTCCTTACACTGCAGAGACACAGCCCGAGGCATTTCCCCTCTCAGAAGCAGGTGTCTCTGGAGGGAAGTGTCCATGTCCAGCCCCCCTTCAACAGCTCAGCCTCCAAAAATCAGGCTTTTCTCTGGCTCAGTCATGAAGTGTATGTGCAGGTATTCATTAGGGCTCCAAACATTACCCTGTGGGAATGGGTCAGGTGGAAATGATGCAGGACACTGCTAGCTGCTTTTCTATCTGGCCCAGAGTCACTATATGTATGCATGCTTATGTGTGGACACATAAAAAACTAGCAGGGTAGGGCTGGGTGTGGCGGTGCACGCCTGTAATCCCAGCACTTGAGAGGATGAAGCAGGAAGATCACTACCAAGTTCAAGGCCAGCCTGGACTACACAACACAGTGAGATCCTGTCTCAAGGCAACAAATAACCCAACAAAAAAACTAGCAGGCTAAAATGCTAGCTTGATCCAGGCATAGTGGTGCACCCCTGCAGTTCTGGCACTTGGGAGGTTGAAGCAGGAGGATCACTGCAAACTTAAGGCCAGCCTGGGCTACATAGTCAGTTCAGTGCCAGCCTAAATTACATAGCGAGATCCTGTCTCAATAAATAAATAAATAAATATTTTTAAAATGCTATTTGGCAAGTACAGCAAGTGCAATTTCAAGTCCTTTATAGTTTCTGACTTAATAGATGCATACAGCAGAGAGAAAATTCGAAGAGACAGGAAGACAAAGTAAAAAGCCTAACATAAATCTAGCCAGAGTTCCAGAAAAAAAGAAAAAACAGGGCAGAATTAACATTTGAGAGTGTAACCACTGGGACTTTTCCAGAACTCACTAAATAACGAGTTTTCAGATTCAAGAAAGTCAACAAATTCCAAGAAGGAGAGATATATATCACTGTGTTACATTTGGACAAAAGCCCTGATTTCTCACTGGGGGTAACTTCCTAGGTATGGAGCACATGCTTAGGGGGGCCCTGGAACAGACCTCCAGCACCAAAGGAATAAAACTCTGATTTCTCCTCAGCACAAATGGAAACCAGAACACAGTGAAATGTCATCTTCACTATGCTGGTAGCAAATAATCTAGAATTCTTTTCCTCACAAAAATATCTTTCAAAAATCAAGGATACTGTGCTGAGCATGGTGGTACACACCTGTAATCCCTGTACTCAGGAGGTTGAGGCAGGATTGCTGTGAGTTCAAGGTCAGCCTGGGTTACAAAGTGAGTTCAAAGCCAGCCTGAATTGCATAGGGAAACCCTGTCTCAAAAAAAAAAAAAAAAAAAAAAAAAATCAAGGATACTGAATTGTATATCTCTTCTACCTACCTAAGCTATCTATTGGCTTCTGGAAACAGAGTCTAACTATGCAGTCCAGGCAAGCCTTGAACTAGCTAAGTAGCACAGTCCAAGTTAACCTTGAACTCACGATCCTCTTGCCTTAGCCTCCTGTGAGCTAAAATTATAAATGTGCACCACCATATGTGGCCACTTTAGAGGTGAAATGTGTACTTTATTTATTTATTTTAGTGACTTAGTCTACAGAACCCAGGGCCTCATGAATGCTAAACAAGGCTCCAGCCCACTGAATTGTACTATAGGAGGCTCAGGGAAAAGAATGGGAAGTTCAAGCCCAACCGGCCAAGTTAGTGAGACCATGTCTCAAAATGGAAAAAAAAAAAAAAAAAAAAAAGGAGGGGCACCACCACACAGGGGATATAGCTCAGTGTGAAGGCCAAGTTTAATCCTCAGTACTGTCAAAAAAACGTGAAATTCATGGTATACGAATTATGTCTCAATAAAGCAGATTATATATTAAAACAGCTTTTAGCTGCTGTTGTATAAGAAATACAAAAATGTATCAAATAGTTCTTTGCTCATGATATTGTTATAATTACTTATACAACATTGCTAATACTAGAACAATAAATGGCTGCTCATTTATTAATCTTTTTACTCTAGCAAGGCTTCAATATTGTATCAAAAGAAAACAGAACCCCCACAAAAAGAAAACTTGTGAATGACATAAAGACAAAATAGTGGAACTCAAAAGTCTGTTATCTCAAAACAAATTTAAAGTTATAACTCAAATAGACCTTTATAGAAGCTAGTGATGTTATCAAAGCTCAAAAAAAAAAATTAGAATCATTCACTGATGGTGAATTTAGGAAGGAATGCACAAAAAGCTTGGCAGACATAATTTGTCCTATAAAAAAATAAGTTTTTCTAAAATCAGTTTGTCTCACCAGACTGTAGCCAAGCAAAATGAAGAAAAAGGAAGATGTATCAAAGAGATTTGGAGAGTAAAGCTGCTGATTTCAAACTTCATGCTTTGGTGATAGATTTAATTACTGATGTGACAGATAACAGCTTGATTCTCATTTTCATAGAGGTACTGATAATAAGTATGTCACTGAAGAAATGGCTTCTTTGGTGCCCTTAAAAGAAGCAACTAAACTTTATGATTTCCATGAATCAGTAAAAATAATAATAAAGTATTTTTTTTTTAACTTTTGGCAAAATATCTGGTTAGCTACTGGTGGTGGTCCAAAGATGGTTGGTAAAAAAGAGGGACTTACAAAATTAATAGAAGACGATGCAGTTGGCATCAGCAACTCACACTTGATGAACTATCAGTGCACTGTACCTGAAGAAAATTTATGCACAAAAGCTTTCAAAGTAAACATTGGCTGGAAATTCTCAAAGCTGTGAATTTCTTTCTTTCTTTCTTTCTTTTTTTTTTGCGGCACCGGGGATCTAACTCACAACCTCACACCTGCCAGACAGGTGCTTAAGCCACTGAGCCAAACTTCCGGCCCTACTTTTTTCAGCCACTATGTAGCTCAGGGCAGCCTTGCGCTTGTGTTGTAGCCCAGCCTGGCCTCCTGCTTCAACTTCCGAGTGCTGGAATTACACTGTGGGCCACCAGCCCAGCATCCCTGGAGTTGTTTAATAAAAGTATGTGTGCTATGGAGAAATCATTCCCTTTTCTGAAGTAACAGGGTAAAATGTTGAAACGATTTCATGATTAGCAAAGTAAAATCAAGTCTTCTATGGAATCAAAAGGACAGTTTCTGTCAGGAAAAATGGATAACCGACAACATTTTTGGGGGATTTTGACCACTCATTTAATGAGTGAAACATGTATCTTGAAAGTGAAAATCAATCTATACTTCAAAACACAACAAAATTCAAAATCAAATTTAAAATACGGCAAATT
>RJWM01043577.1:0-13728 GCA_004363535.1 Dasyprocta punctata | reverse complement strand
AAAGATAACGATGCGCAAATTGCAACCATTGTCAAGCTTCTATCTTCCGGCTTTGTAAACCTGCAATGTTGTGTATTTACGCTAGTTGTTTGCTTGTCTCCTTTGCTTGTTGTTTTTACTATATATGTCGTTTTTTTGTCGTTGTTGTTGTAGTTTTTGTTTGTTTTGTTTTTCTTCACTCAAATAAAATAAAAAAAAAATTAAAAAAAAAGTCTCAATGCAATCTTTCTTAATAGCTGAGTAGTACTCCATTGTAGAAAAATACCACATCTTTTTTATCCATTCTTGGACTGATGGGCACTTGGGTTGTTTCCAAGATCTGGCTATTACAAATTGTGTTGCTATAAACATGGGTGCACAGATATCACTGTGGTATGATGTTTTCAATTCTTCTGGGAAAATGCCCAGAAGTGGGATAGCTGGGTTGAATGGGATCTCTAATCCTAGCTTCTTGAGGAATCTCCACACGGACTTCCATACTGGCTGCACCAGTCTACACTCCCACCAACAGTGGAGAAGAGTTCCTTTTTCCCCACAGCCCCTCCAGCATTTGCTGTTGGTTGATTTTTTAATCTTGGCCATTCTTTCTGGAGTGAGATGGAATCTCAGTGTTGTTTTAATTTGCATTTCCTGAATGACCATTGATGTTGAACCCTTTTTTCATATATTTATTTGCCATTTGTATTTCTTTCTCTGAGAAGTGTGTATTCATCTCAGATGCCCATTTTTGGATTGGGTCCTTGAATTTTAGGGGCCTGATTTCTTTTAATTCTTTATATGTGGTAGATAGAACTCCTTTGCCTGATGGACAATTGGCTAAGGTATTTTCCCAGTTTGTGGGTTTTCTTTTCACTCTGTTGGAGATTCCCCTTGACATGCAAAAACTTTTTAGTAGGATGAGATCCCACGTGTTGATTCTGGGAAGTGTTTCCCGTGCAATCTGATTTTTGTTCACGAACTCTCTGCCTACTCCTATATCATCAAGAATTTTACCTACTCTGTGTTCTAGTAAGTTTAGTGTCTGTTTTTATTTTCGGATCTTTCATCCATTTTGACTTTATTTTAGTGTATGGTGATAGGCATGGGTCTAGTTTTAGTTTATGGCATATAGAAGGCCAGTTTCTCCAGCACCGTTTGTTAAAGAGTCTGTCTTTCTTCCAATGTACATATTTGGCCCCTTTGTCAAAGATGAGGTGGCTGAGTGTGTTGGTAGTTGTGGCTGTATCTTCTAATCTATTCCATTGATCTTCAGGTCTGTTTTGATTCCAGTACCATGCTGATTTTATCACAGTAGCTTTGTAGTATAGTTTCAAATCAGGGATTGTGATGCCTCCTGTCTTCCCTTTGTTGCCCAGAATTGCCTTTGCTATTCTAGTTCTTTTCTGGTTCCACATGAATTTCAGGAATGCTTTCTCTAGCTCTGTGAGGTAGGCAGGTGGTATTTTGATTGGGATTGCATTGAATCTGTATAATAATTTTGGGAGAATGGCCATTTTCACGGTATTTGTTCTTCCTATCCTTGAACATGGAATATCTTTCCATTTTCTGAAATCTTCGATTTCCTTCTTTAGAGTAATGTAATTTTCACTGTATAGATCTTCTACTTCCTCTGTTAGATTGATTCCTAAGTATTTCATTTTTTTGGATGTTATAGTGAAGGGTGTGGCTTCCCTTATTTCTCTCTCAGTGACTTTGTTGTTTTGTACAGGAATGTTATTGATTTTTGAGTGTTCACCTTGTATCCAGCTACATTACTAAATTTAGTTATTACTTCTAAAAGTCTTCTAATGAATTTTAGGGGGTCTTGTATGTAGAGTATCATATCGTCTGCAAATAATGATAATTTCACTTCTTCCTTTCCTATCCTTATTCCCTTTATTTCTTTCTTTTGTCTAATTGCTCTGGCTAATATTTCCAGAACTATATTGAATAGGAGTGGTGATAAGGGACATCCTTGTCTTGCTCCTGATTTTAGGTTCAGAGTTTTCAGTTTTCCTCCATTTAGTAAGATGTAGGCTGTTGGTTTATGATATATGGCTTTTCTCAGGTTGAGGTAGAAACCATCTATTCTGATTTTCTGTAGGGTTTTTATCATGAATGGGTGTTGGGTTTTGTCGAAAGCTTTTTCTGCATCTACTGAGATGATCATGTGGTTCTCGTCCTTGGCCCTGTTGATATGGTGTATTATATGAATTGATTTCCGTGTGTTGAACCTTCCCTGCATTCCTGGGATGACTCCCACTTGATCGTGGTGTATAATCTTTCTGATAACTTGCTGTATTCTATTTGCCAGAATTTTATTGAGGATTTTTGCATCTATGTTCATTAGGGAGATTGGCCTGTAATTTTCTTTTTTGGTTGGGTCTTTCTCTGGTTTTGTTATTAGGGTAACACTTGATTCTAGGAATGAGTTAGGGAGACTTGCTTCCCTTTCAATTTCATTGAAGAGTTTGAGGAGTGTTGGCATTAAGTCTTCCCTGAATTTCTTATAGAATTCAGCAGTGAATCCATCAGGACCTGGGCTTTTCTTTGTTGGTAGGGTCTTAATTACATTTTCAATTTCATTAGCTGAAATTGGGTCATTCAGTAGCTTTACATCTTCTTGATTCAGCTTTGGTAATTCATAGGTTTCTAGGAATATGTCCATTTCTTCTGTGATATGAAATCTATGTGAGTAAAGGTTTTCGAGGAAGGTGTTGATGATCTTCTGTATTTCTACCGGGTCTGTAGTGATTTCACCCTTTTCATTTCTTATTGCATGAATCTGAATTTTTTCTTTCCTGTTTTTGATAAGGTTGGCTAGGGGTTTATCAATTTTATTTACTCTTTCAAAGAACCAACTCTTCAATTCACTAATTCTTTGTATTGTTTTCTTAGTTTCAATTGCATTAATTTCTGCTCTAATCTTAATAATTTCCTCCCTTCTTTGGGCTTTGGACTTGACTTGCTCTTCTTTTTCTAGAAGTTTGAGGTACAGCATTAGGTTGTTTATGTGTGTCTTTCCGTTTTTCAGATATGAGTTTAGTGCTATAAATTTCTCTCTGAGGACTGCTTTCATTGTATGCCACAGGTTCTGGTAATCTGTATTTGCATTTTCATTCAATTGTAGATATTGTTTAATTTCTTCTTTAACTTCTTCTGTGACCCATTGGTTATTTGGGAGGGTTTTAGTTAATTTCCATGTGTTTATGCAGTTATTGTAGGTTTTTTTGTCATTCATTTACAATTTTACTGCACTGTGGTCAGATAATGTGCATGGAATTATTTCAGTTCATTTGTATTTACTTAAGCTTGCTTTGTGGACCAGAATATGATCTATTTTAGAGAATGACCCAGGTGCAGCTGAGAAGAATGTGTATTCTGATGTTGATGGGTGGAATACTCGGTATACATCTACTAGGTCCATTTTTTCACAAGTTTGATTCAGTTCTGCTATATCTTTGCTGATTTTTTGTTTGGTTGATCTATCTCTCTGTGACAATGGGGTGTTAACGTCCCCTGTTATAACTGTATTATTGTTTTTTTGGTTTTTCATGTCTATTAAGAATTGTCTTACATAGTTGGGTGCTCCCATATTCGGTGCATACATATTCATGATTAAAATCTCTTTCTCCTGAAGTTTTCCCCTAACAAGTATGTAGTGACCTTCTTTATCTCTTTTGAGCATTTTTGGTTTGAAGCTTGCATCGTCTGCAAACATAATAGCTACCCCTGCTTTTTTCTGGATTCCTGTTCCATGGAGTATTATTTTCCAGCCTTTGGTTTTTAGTCTGTGAATTTCCTTTTGAGTGAAATGTGTTTCTTGTACACAGCACATGGTTTGATTTTGTCTCTTAACCCACTCTGCCAGTCTGTTTCTTTTTATTGGTGAGTTGAGACCATGTACATTGATTGATATAACTGATACATACCACCTCATCCCTGTCATGGTATCTTTCTGTCATTGGTTTTCTACATTTTCTGTTTAATTACTTGCCCTGCTTAGTGGTTTCCTTTTGTTGTTGTTCTTAAGATTGTGGCTATCTCTGTCTCTTTTTAGAATGTCTTTCAGTACTCTCTGTAGTTTTGGCTTGGTGGCCATAAATTTCTTCAGTTCTTGTTTGTCATGAAAGTATCTTATTTCTCTATCAATTTTTAAGGATAGTTTTGCAGGGTACATCAATCTGGGTTGAAAGTTGTTTTCTTTCAGGGTTTGAAATACTTCAAGCTCGTCTTAACTTAAAGGTTTGTGTTGAGAAGTCTGCCATGATTCTGTTAGGCTTTCCTTCGTAGGTGATCTGTTTCTTTTCTCTGACAGCTTTTAGTATTTTGTTCTTGTGCTGTATTTCTGATAGCCTAATTATTATATGTCTGGGTGAGGATTTTAATTGGGGTTCTGTATGCCTCAGTTACCTGTTTTTCAGATTCTCTTCCCATGTTTGGAAAGTTTTCTGCTATTATTTTTGTGAATAGTCTTCGCAGGTCATTAGTATTGACCCCTGCTTTTTCATTAATGCCTATTAATCTTATGTTATTTCTCTTGGCATCATCTTGCAGCTGTTGAATTGTTGTTTCTTGGTTCCTTACTGTTTTTAGGAGATCTTTTCTTTCGTGGCCATGATCTCCCATGCTGTCTTCAAGATCTGAGATTCTATCTTCAGCTTCATTTAAGCGGTTTTTCAAACTTTCCATGGAGTTTTTCATTTCCTGCATTTCCCTTTGCATCTGTTTCATGCATTCTGTTTGTGTCTTACATTGTTCATTCAAAGTTTCAAACATTTTCTTAAGTTCTTCTATTTTTTTATCTTGCTCTTTAGGTACACACATTTCTTTAATAATGACTCTCATTTTATTTTTTAGCTGAGAGAATATTTCTGATTTGAATTTCTCTATAGCTTCATCAAGCTTTTTCTTTATTGCATTTTCTATCATTTCAGAAAGTCCCTTTGTGTGATTCCCACTGTCTTCCATTTCAGTGTCTCCTGGGTTTGTTCTTTGTGGGCTGAGGGACTGAGACTGCCTCTTGGTCTTTCATTTTGTCATTTTCTTCTAGAACCTATGTGGCCCTGTGTCCTGTGAGGCTGAACAGGCGTTCCCCTGAGGGTTGTGCTGATTCTTGGATCATGCTGAATCGCGGGACCGGTTGAGCTGGGCCCTGCACACAGCAAGATTGGGTGGCCTTCCAGGGCATGTGGGTGGAGCCTCCACCTTAACTGGGTGGGGGGGCCAAGGCCTCCCAGTCCCAGGGAGCTAGGCAGAGTACCCCAGAGTGATGCCGCCCAGAGCCCAGGTGTGTCTGCAAGTTCAGAATGACAACTGCTTTGCCAGGGCAAGCCTGGGCAGGTCCCAGGCCTACAGTGCTGGGAGAAACCTGGCTGGGTGGGGGTCAGCGAGCTCTGGGATGGCGCACTCACAAGCGGCTCCACTGAAGTATGGAGCTCACAGGCGCTCGGTGCTCTGGCGCGGGGAGTGCAAGCTCTCCAAGTCCCTGCAGCTATGTTGGTCAGTCCCCGGTGAGCAACTCTAGGGTCCTGGGCTGATCTGGGCTAGGCTTTGTACCTCTGTGTCCTGAGAGGCTGGCTGGGCATTCCCCTGAGGGTTGCACCGATTCTTGGATCGTGCTGAATCACGGGACCTGGTCCTCCCTTTTCCTCCCTCACAGCTTGTATTTACTTTTAAACAGTTTCTTCTAAATACAGAATATCTATTTTATATTGTGAACCCCATTCACTCAACCAGGTTCTCACATGAATGGTGCAATACAATATTTACACATATAGGTCTGAATTATTTCACTTATGAGTATGGCCTCAAATTGCATCCATTTGCCCATAAAAGTCTTCAGTTTATCCTTCTTAGTGGAAGAGTAGTACTTCATTATTTTAAAAAAACGCATCATTTTTATCCCCCTAGTTGATGGGCATCTGGGTTGTTTCCAAGATTTAGCTAGTACAAATTTTGTTGCTATAAACACAGGTGCACATATATCATATACTATGGCATGATATTTTTAATTCTGAGATGATAAACAGAAAGAGTAACTGGGTAAAATTGGATCCCTAAACCTAGTTTTCAAAGGAATATCTGCACTGATTTTCACAGTGGTTGCACATTAGCTATGTATTTTGTTCATTGTTTATCATAAAGTTTGTTTACCCTTCTGAAGAACACTGTTGACATTTGTCACGTAACTGTCATTATGTCTCATATCAGTAATTTCAAACAGAAATTTTAAAAAGTAGTAGCCTGTTTCAAAATCTATAATGCATGTGGTAAACACAATAGTATAAAAAATATTTCCAAATGAACATTTCTGCAGTCACACTTTATTCGTATTTTCACAAAGCACATTCTACAGGACATATTCTCTTTAAGTGAAACACATTCTTGAATCCACTATCTTCAGCATCTCTTTTTTTTTTTAGATAGCAAGGAAGGTCAAGCATCACAGAAAAATTTGTGAGAGTCTTCTTTTTATGGTTAATTAATTAATTCATTGATTAACCTATTTATGGTCTCACTGTGTAGTTTAGGCTGGTCTTAAACTCCAGATAATACTTTAGCCACAGCCTCCCAAATGCTACAATTACATGGGGTTGCAACCATGCCACACAGAGGTTGTTAAGATACTTATTGATATTTTAGAAGCGAACAGCATGATTTGAAAGCATAAATGTTTAAAGTTTAGGTTCAAGTTGAAACCTTGATTTCATATCAAGATTAACAAGAGATCTCATTGAATTCAGAATGGACCTTTAATTAGTATGTAGTTTTGCATCATCATGCTCTTGTGATTTGAAAAGTACTGTCTCATTCACTTAAGAAAGGCTTGATACATTGTAAAATGTCAACTGCATATGAAAAAATAATAGCAAAACAGATATTTGTATTCTTAGATTAATATTAACTTGTGGCCTTGGTGAGTAATAAATGATCCAATTCAGAGGGTGCTAGCAAAGAATTTTGGAACTTCTCCATTTACTCAGCATTTTCCCATTACAGAAGACACATTTATTCCTTGCTTAGTATTTAAAATGTCTAGAACCTAGACTGTGGAGTATGAAGTGTATCAAAAGAAAGATAATTAATATGCATTTTAACAGAATATGCCAAGATAATGGTTCCACAACTCACTTTCATATTCTCAAAACTGCAGTGACAAAAAATTCAAAGAAACATTATTTGGGGAAGCAGCTGTGAAAAATATAAGGAAAGAGTAGGTACTTAAGAGCATTTTTGTCAAGCTAGAGACCGAATGGTAAGAAATGAACTGAAAAAAGTAAGAAACAAGGTTAAAGACAGTTATAAAAAGGTTAAAAATTTCAATTACATCATTAAGTTCTGAAACAAGGAAAACATGAAAGAAAAGAGAAATCCATGCCATGCCCCATTCGCTGTGACATCCCAGCATCAGAAAGGAAACTGTCCATTTGCGTTGGAATTCACAAGGGTATCTATGTCTAACTTTGATCTTCCTGTCCCCCACCCCCATCCAAGTACACCTATGACAAAGTTCTTGAGTAGCTCCCATCCAGTAGACCCTCCACATACCTGAAAAACAGGAAAGAAAAGTTCTTTTCAGAGAGGCTAAAGGTAGTATGAGGATACCCATCACTATTCACTTCCCCTGGAGACAATGAGAAATGGTAAAAGAATCTCATGCCACATAGAAGTCAAGACAGAGAGCCATTAAACCTATGGTCACCTGAAGGAGGAGGCACCAGAAAAAAAAACAAGGATGTATTATTTTGTTTTTCTCAATAAACAAAAAGAGCAAAAGAGATGGGACAATGGTATAACAATGAAAACATTTTTACCAATACCAGAAAGACATTCTAGAAGGGGAAGCCAGACATCAGGGAAGATTAATGTAGTGGGTGTCCAAGAGTGTCATTCACGAGGAAGTACTTCTGCTTGCCCTGATGCTCCTGTTAGTCTATGCCAAACACAGCTACTTACTCCTAGTAACAGTTCTGACACTTTATCACAGGAAGGAGGAGGTTAGAGATGCTAGGCTCACCCTAAATGAGGCTTTTCCATAGCCCTGCTTGTGTATTGGGAGATATTTATCTTGCATGAAACCTTCTTGGTCCTCAGGAAGACATCCAAGGTATCCAAGTTTAGCCACTAGCTGATAGCCATAAACTCACTGAGAGGGCCTGGGGACAAAACAACTACCAGTGGTCAATCAAGACTGATACAGGCAGACATATAGATCAGCAGCATAGCATCTACTTTGCAAACACAATGTCCTGAGATTGACTACTAGTTTAAAAAAAGAAATGACTGATATATATTAGCAAGTGATAGAGTCAGAATGCTACCTGTAATACACAGACATGCTGTACACAACTAAAGAGGACTTTCGTGGTCTCCTGGGTAGTCAGACCCCCAGTGAAAGCATTTATCAGTGAAAGATCATCAACAGATACATAGGCCAACTTCTGAATGAGGTCTTCTTCTAGGCTGTCCTGCTGGATATCAGGTAGGTTTCAAGTATTCACATCTTGTACTAGGGCTATCAGTTGTTTTGCATCCTCCTGGAGGATCAAAAGGAACCAGGAGAGGACTTGTTAGAACAGTACAGGAGGTAGAGAACTGAGATAATGAGAACAAATAAAATAAAACAGCTATGTAGACAGGGAAGATGAAGTTTTGGCCCAGGAATTCTGGGGGTTTTGTTCACTCATTTACCCCATTATAAAGCTTAGGCTGGTTGTGCTGAATACATGATTGATGTAGGGCCTGGAAGCAGTTGTATGGGGTGAGAGTACTTAGCAAAGTGTGTTATAATGGAGTCTGACTTTGGAAGCGAGGCTAGTAAGGTTTTCTGTGGAAAGTGGGATAGGATGACTACAGGATTGAAAAAGCAAAGCAAAGTAAAACAAAACAAAACAACTCATACAACAAAAATATCAGAACTATCAAAAATACTACAGTTTTTTTCTCCTGTAAAGGCTATTTTAATGAACAGAAAATTTAAAAATTTATATATATATGAATCCAAAAATATTGTTAACATGGTTCAGGGATGAAACTAAAAGATACAGCTTGTTACACGATTAGAAAGCTAGAAAAACAGTGAGTCTTGACTTGCTTGTGCCAGTTGTAAGACAAGTGTAGCTCATCCAGGAAGACATGATTCTTCCACATTACAGAGAGTTTTCCCTGCAAGTTGTCTCTGCCCAGTCATTGATGGATTATTCGTCTATGTTGTATTGTTAGTAACCTCAAATGGTTTCTGTTTCTGATAGAGTGAATTCTGCCTAGCGATTAATGACAAAGACATAAGTTACCAACTGTAGGGTATTTCATACTATGGAAACCTAAATATTTCATTGAATTTATCCTACAGGTTCAGCTTAACCCACAGAAAATGCCCTCAATTCCTGTGTACCTAAACAACGTTTTGTGAGGAGAATTTTTCTTCTATTTCTCTCAATGTTTTTGGGTAAAGCCAGTAGTTTTTAAAGTAAGCAATAAACAAAAAGAATTCTATACAGAGACACACTATTCAGCATGAAAAGATTTTGCTCAGTGCAAGATCATTACCAAGAGTTCCATGGTCAGTGTCAGCTCTTCTGGATTTTCTCTGTCTTGCTTTCATGTAAAGTTGCTTCTTGAACTTCCATAATCAAACGCTGTACATAGAACCCTCCATAAAATTATATGCTATAAACATGGCACCCACTTTACCATTGGTTTCATCTATAATCTTGAGTACAAACCTTACTAACACAATGTTTTTCATGGCAATCATTGACATTGTGACATTGTGGCTCAACTCACCTCAGGCAAACTCGATCACAATTTCTAGAGTATAGTTCATAATGATACTTAAAATCAAAATCAATAACTCCTGTGTGATGAGATGTGACTTCATCTCTCATCACTGAAATGTTTCACAGGAAAAATCACAAGACTTAGTACACACACACACACACACACACACACACACATGCACACACACACATTTTTCCTTAAACAAAATATATGAGACAAGAACATTGGTTTCAGATTGTATTGATTTATAGAAGGTGTATTAATGCAGAGAAAAATTTAAAATTAATATTTCTAATAACAAATATTTGTAACACTGTTGAAAAGATGAGACTGTGAGACATAGCTTGCTCCCATGATTAGACAGTGAGAAACTTGATGAGTCAACACTCCCAGTGCCAGCTGTAAGATAAACGTAGCTCAGCCAGGTGGAAATATTACTCTTACTTCTGTGTCCCAGAGAGTTATCACTGCAAGGACATCTCTGTCCAGTTTCAGACAATGATGGATTCTTTCTCTTTGTTGTATGATAGTAGTAGCCTCATTTATTTGTTGTTTCTGCAAGAGAGAACTCCACCTAGCAGTTAATGATAAAGACTTATAAGAGAGTCCACTGAGTATTTAGTAGTGCTACAGTGAATCTGTATGCACTAGCTTTTCTGGTTCCTGTCCTGTCAGGCTACTCACCCTAAAAAAGCCTTGTGCACACACACATACACCAGTCACATTAGAAACATGGCCCTGTTGTATTTCTCATTTAGTGGGGTTAGCAGTGACAGGAAGCTTAACAGTGCCACAGCCATGGGTGTAATCCAATAGCAGTACACATAGTTAAATGCTCAGGTAACAGGTAACTTTGCTAACGTACTAGCTTCTGTAGACCCACTGCAAGATCAAATAGATTCATTGACTGATGTTATTCTCCAAAATAGAAGTACAGAATGGAGGTAATTGTCTTTTCCTGGAAGAATAATACTGTTACTATGCCAACAAGTCAGCGATAATGGGAAAAAAAACTCATCATAGCTCTGAAAGTGTCTGTCACATAGGAGTTTCTTTCTGGTGATGGTCCCTGGATTTTCTTCCTTCTTGAACAGGAGTGACTTTTGGTTCAATAATGATCATCTTTATCATCTTGTAGGCCCATTTGTGGTTCAATTTGTAACCCAGTTTCTCTGTAAATAAGTTGAAGTCATACATCAGCAACTTCTGCTATAGTCTCTTTCCTCCTGTCAGTTTCTTAAAACTGAGGAAAATGAGTTTTCCATGTAAAACCAAAGGGCTGGGGAAGGTAGAGACCTTTTTAAAGTAGAGGAAAATTTAAGACTGCATGTCTACTACCAAACATATTTTTAACACAGATTAAATTAAAAGACACAGTCTGTTAAATGGTTAGACATCTACAAACTTACTGAGCCAAGATGCTCCAGGTTCCTGTTGAAAGATAAGTATAGCTCAGCCAGGAAGAAACGTTTCTCTTACTTCCAAGTTCCAGAGAGTTATCATTGCAGGAACGTCTCTGTCCAGTTTCAGACAATGATTGATTCTTCCTCTGTACCATACAACAGTAACCTTGTGTAGTTTCTGTTTCTGTAAGAATGAATTCTGTCTAGCAATTAACGACAAAGACATATGGTACCAAGAACAGGGCATTTTTACTATCTGCCTTTTGTATTTCCTTTTGGAAACATGAACAATTGAGAAACTCAAGTTGGAGGTGATGATTAGAAAATGAAATTTCCATCAGCCTGCAAGCATAACAATGCTGCCTTCTAAAGTTCCACTGACTCTGTCTCCATTTGATCTTGTCCTGAATTCCACCTGACTCACATTGCCCCACTAACAGTGGTACTCTTAGATACTTTGAGTTGACTAACAATCCCTCCACAGATATAATCAGAGAATCTAGATGTATCACAGATACTAAATCTATAGGAGCCTGAAAGATAAATAAACAATGTGAGGGAAAATCTGTTGGCCCACACAATGTACCTTGTACCCATCAAAGATCAACAGTACCATCAAAAGGAGAAAAATTCATCCTCTCCTAGCTCAGACACTGGAGGTCTTTCCCTCATAACGAATCAGATCAGAAACCATCTCTCTGCCCCAAATCTAGTTCAAGACTATCAAGAAACCATGGGCTATCTGCTCACCATGGAGACCCTCCTGTATTCAAGCTTCTACTCTCTCCATTCAACATAGAACTCCAGAACCAGAAAAAAAACTTCCAAAAATCAGACTAAAAAATATAATTCACACATAGAAAAGCTGAAAGAATTTTCAGCAGGTTCGTGTTAGAACACATACTAAAGGGCATCTTTAGGCAGACAGAAAATTAAATCCAGGGTAATTTGGGATCTTTAGGGAAAACAAAAGGACATGGGAACTTGTGATATGTAGCCAACAATATATTTTTAATCCTATAAATCTCTCTAAAGCAATCATAATGAAAGTAAGAGAAATGTACTGAGAAATTATAGCATACATTAAAAAATGATGGAAATGGAAAATGAAATGGAAATGACTGTAAAGTTCTTTTACATGTGAAAGGAAAATATGACCTAGAGAGCATTATAAATACACTGTAAATATACAGAAATGTTAGATCAAGTACTTAAACAGTTATACTCACTGAAAAATTTTTTAATGCCCAGCAACCCTTCAGCTAACTGGGAACCTTTGATGAACCATACAGGACCTCGGAAGGACATACCAGTGACCTTATACCATGTGGGATCTTCAGCAAGCCTCCCAGAGTCTGGGAAATGCCTGTGCAGTGACTCCCAGACAGCCAAAGATGCTTGGTGAGATTCACTATTGGATGGGTAGCCAGTGAAAATGAAGCAAATGACTGGCATTTGGCATCTGGTGCTTGGAAGGAATACAGGAAACTGACAAAACAAAGGAGCAAAATGCAATCTCAAACCTCTTACCCATCCCAAACAAGTCTGGAAGACATAGAAATAGAAGAAAGTGAAATTCACATATCTGAAATTTCTGCAATGATAGCAATGGAAGTAAAGAAACAACTATATGAGGCTGTACAGGAAATCAGATGAGAAACAATCTCTCAGGTATAAAAAGAAATGGCAAACATAATGAAAATAATGATAAGCATACCTAAAGAAGACATAGATAAAAATTAGAAGAACATTGGAAAATGATGGAAATGATGAACGAATAGGCGAAAGAATTAGAATGTATGTATCAGATTCAAAGAGATAACCAGGAAATAAACATTCCATCAAAAACTGGCAAAACTGGTTGGATGAAATGAAAATAGACTTTCCGATCTTGAAGACAAGAATGCAGACATCAATTAGCAAAGGAAAGATATCTTGAAAACAACAAGGAAACAGGAAATAACAATAGTTGAAAGCTGACACAAAGAAAAAATATGACTGACTTCTATTGACAAAAAAGAAAGAGTAAACAAAATGATATAAAAAGACTATTTGCAGAAATAATGGCAGAAAATTACCCAAGCATGGGGAAAGACCCTGACATACAGAAAAGTGATGCATATAGAACTCAAATTAGCCAGAACCAAACAAATCTACACAGAAACATAGAGTAATCAGGATGACAAAATTTCAGCGTCAGAAAAGAATATTGTAAACCAGGAGAGAAAGAAACAGATCAGAAATAAAGAAAAGTGGATCATGGGAGACTTCCCAACACAAATGATCAAGTCAAGAAGAGCACAGAGTGAAGTATTTCATGTACTGAATGAAAACAACCACCAAAACAGATTGATGTACCCAGAAATACTACCTTTCAAAATGGATCTTGAAACAGAATAATTGAAATTCAGGGCCACCACAAAAACCCTGAAAATGTATTCTAGTAAAAGATAATAATGACCACAATTTCAAAAACAACAACAGAATGAAACCACCAAGAAGGGCAAGCAAACAGAGGGGAAACTTAAAGAAACAACAGCAGAATAAGACAATACATATTTGT
>RJWM01043576.1:0-13741 GCA_004363535.1 Dasyprocta punctata | reverse complement strand
GAAGCTATGGAAAAAAGACATAGTTTTATACGAGGGTATTCATAAGATTGTTTAAAAGTCTATACTACTAAATGCATTAACTGGTGAGAGAGAACAGTTGATATTCATATGATCAGATCAATCCTACATGTCTTTATCTGTCCATCTGAACAGCCCCCTTAATGGTAATATACAATGTTGCAACCACTGTAAAATTCCAGCCATCTAAAGTCTTAAACCTATAATCTTTTTTTTTTTTTGCGGCACCGGGGTTAAACCTATAATCTTACAGTATAGGATATGTTGTTGTTGTTAGTTTAATCCTTTAGCTTTTTTGTTTCTCTTATGTATGACCATTCTTTTATCCTTCATAGGCTTCACTCTGAACTATTTAGCTTGATTATATTAGACCTGATATTATGGGTAGTTATTTCAATGATAACAAGAGTTACTCTAAGGGGAAAGGAAGAAAGGAAGGGAAAAAGAAAAAGACATAAATTTATAAATATGCATAAATAAGACAGCTAAAAAAAACTGTATTGCTGGGTACATTAGCTATAGATAAAGAAAATTAATATTCCTGAATTGATAAACCTTGCGTGTCTATGTCTGTCAATATGATCAACCCCTATGAAGGTAATGATATGTAATATTGTAACTACTGTCAAACTTCAACCACCTCAGAGTGTAAACCTACAGTGTAATTGTATCAGATCTGTCGTTGTTGTTGTTGTTTGTCTTTCATGCTTTTCGTTTCTATCTTCTGTGTCTATTTTCTTTTAAATAAAATAAAAAAGAGAAATACTTCACTCAAGCTCTTCTTGATTTAAAGGTTTGTGTTGAGAAGTCTGCAATGATTCTGATAAGCTTTCCTTCATAGGTGATCTGTTTCTTTTCTCTGACAGCTTTTAGTATTTTGTTCTTGTGCTGTATTTCTGATACCCTAAGTATTGTATGTGTGGGTGAGGATTTATTTTGGTTGTGGTTAATTGGGGTTGTGTATGCCCCAGTCACCTGTATTTCAGATTCTCTTCCCATGTTTGGAAAGTTTTCTGCTATAATTTCTGTGAATAGTCTTCGCAGGTCATTAGTATTGACCCCTGGTTTTTGATTTATGCCTATTAATCTTATGTTATTTCTTTTGAGATCGTCTTATAGCTGTTGAATTGTTGTTTCTTGATTCCTTACTATTTTTAAGAGATCTTTTGTTTCGTGGACATGATCTCCCATGCTGTCTTCAAGATCTCAGATTCTACCTTCAACTCCATTCAAGCGATTTTTCAAACTTTCCATGGAATTTTTCATTTCCTGTATTTCCCTTTGTATCCGTTTCTTGCATTCTGTTTGTGTCTTAAATTGTTCATTCAAAGTTTCAATCATTTTCTTAAGTTCTTCTATTTTTTATCTTGCTCTTCTTTAGATACACACAACATTTCTTTAATAATGATTCTCATTTCATATTTTAGCTGAGATAATATTTCTGATTTGAGTTTCTCTATAGCTTCATCGAATTGTTTCTTTACTGCATATTCTATCATTTCAGAAAGTTCAGTTCTGTGTCTCCCACTGTCTTCCATTTCAGTGTCCCTTGGTTTTGTTTTCAGTGGGCTGGGGGAGTGAGACTGCCTCTTGGTCTTTCATTTTGTCATTTTCTTCTAGAACCTGTGTGGATGTGTGTCCTGAGAGGCTGACTGGATGTTCCCCTGGTGGGTTGCACTGGGTCACGGGACCCGGTAGAGCTGGATCCTGTGTGCAGCTAGTGAATGCATGCTACAGGAGTGTGCTGCTGAGGCCTCTGCCTTACTGGATGGGGGCCAAGGCCTCCCGGACCCAGGCAGCTAGGTGGAGTGTACCCTGGAGTGTGGCGCCACCTGGACCCTGAGTCTGGCTGCAAGGAGTTTAGCGTCTCTGGTGTGCCAGGCAAGCCTGGGCGCATCCCAGGCCTACAGTGCTGGCGCCTTGCCCCTGGCTGGGCATGGCCACAGCCTGTGGGGTCTGGCACGCAGGCTGCTGCACTGAAGAATGGAGCTCTTGCGTGCCCTGTGCTCTGGTGGGGAGAGCCCAAGCTCTCCAAGGCCATGTAGCTATGCTGGTCAGTCCCTGATGAGTGGCTCTGGGGTCATGAGCTGGGCTGGGCTCAGTACCTCTGTGTCCTGTGGGACTGGCCAGGCATTTCCCTGGTGGGTTGCGCTGAGTCACAGGACAGTTTAGAGCTGGATCCTCAGCTAGAGCTGGATCCTGTGCGCAGCTAGTGAGTGCACCCTCTCGGAGTGTGTGTGTGGATGCTCCACCTTACTGGGTGGGGGCCAAGGCCTCCAGGTCCCAGGGAGCTAGGCAGAGTGTACCCCAGAGTGTGGTGCCACCTGGACCCTGAGTCTGGCTGCAAGAAGTTCAGTGCCTCTGGTGTGCCAGACCAGTTCAATATTTATTAAGGCAAAAAGAACAAGAACAAGAGAAGAAAAAAGTGCAATAGAAATGCTCAAAAAGAAAAGATGTTGTAAAAACAAGTGTTCTGCAGAATAAGTGTGTGCTAATTAACATAGGAAAAGAAGCTTGCACTGATGAGTGAAAAGACGCTGGTGAAAAGACACATGAGCTTAATGACTACCACCTTTTTCTATTTTTTATTTTATTTTAGTTTATTTTTTATTTTAGAAGAGCAAAACAGGAAAAAAGGTAGAACTAATACAGAATTTCAAAAAAAAAGTAAGAAATCAATACTAGTCAATATATTACATATTGTTATCTTAGTAGTAGTTGTTCAAGTTATGAAATCTAGGCATAAAAAATCAGACAATCAAACAATGACAAGACAAACTATTCTTACTAATGAACTAACAGAATTAGTAGTATAGTTATCTATCTTACATACTTAAGCATGTATACAGTTATATGTGTATATCTACAAACATATAATCTTTTCCTTTCTTCCATTTCTCCTTTCCCCGTATCCCAGCTGTCCTTTAATTTTGAGCACTTTCTTTCCCTTTCTTTATTACAATATCTATTGTGCATTTTGGATCTTATTACTCTTTCAGTTACTTATTTTTTTTTAGAGTAAATGCACAACAGTAACATTACAGGTTTACAAAACAGGATGATAGAAACTTGACAATGTTTGCAATATCGCATATCATTATCTTTAAAATGGTTGTTTACATTAAGAGATATAGACATGTAAAATTGATCTAATCATATCAGTATTAATTGTTCTTTCTCAATAACGAATACATTCAGCACTGTGTTCGTTTTAGTTATCTTACATATACATATATACAGATTTATATCTTTTCCTTTTCCCTTCCCTCTTTCCCCCTTTTCCCTTCCCAGTTACTTTTGCTCTTTGAGCTGTTTTTTACCCGTACTTAGTATTTTTTATAGATTTTGAATCATGTATACTTTTTCAGTTTCTTACGCTAGGGAGATAATATGGTATTTACCATGTGGGTTTGATTTATTTCACTTATGAAAATGGTCTCCAGTCATGACCATTTACTTATAAATCTCAATGCAATATTCCTTAATAGCTGAGTAGTACTCCATTGTATAAAAACACCATATCTTTTTTTATCCATTCTTTGATGGGCAGGTGGGTCATTTCCAAGATCTGGTTATTACAAATTGTGTTGCTATAAACATGAGTGCACAGATATCACTGTGGTATGATGTTTTCAATTCTTCTGGGAAAATGCCCGGAAGAGGGAGAGCTGGGTTGATTGGGATCTCTAATCCTAGCTACTTGAGGAATCTCCACATTGATTTCCACAGTGGTTGCACCAGTCTACACTCCCAACAACAGTGGAGAAGAGTTCCTTTTTCCCTACAGCTCCTCCAGCATTTGCTGTTGCTTGATTTTTTAAACTTGGCTATTCTTTCTGGAGTGAGGTGGAATCTCAGCATTGTTTTAATTTGCATTTCCCAAAAGACCATGGATGTTGAACATTTTTTCATCTATTTATTTGCCATTTGTATTTCTTTCTCTGAGAAGTGTGTATTCATCTCAGATGCCCATTTTTGGATTGGGTCCTTCAATTTTAGGGGCCTGATTTCTTTTAATTCTTTATATGTTTTAGATAGAAGTTCTTTGTCTGATGGACAATTGACTAAGATATTTTCCCAACTTGTGGGTTTTCTTTTTACTTTGTTGGAGATTTCCTTTGACATGCAAAAACTTTTTAGTAAGATGAGATCCCAGTTGTTGATTCTGGGAAGTGTTTCCTGTGCAATTTGATTTTTGTTCATGAACTCTCTGCCTACTCCTAAGTCATCAAGATTTTTACCTACTTTGTCTTCTAGCAAGTTTAGTGTCTCTGTTTTAATATTCAGATCTTTGATCCATTTTGACTGTAGTTTAGTGTATGGTGATAGAGATGGATCTAGTTTTAGTTTACGGCATATAGAAAGCCAGTTTTTCCATCACCATTTGTTAAAGAGACTATCTTTCTTCCAATGTACATGTTTGGCCCTTTCGTGAAGGATGAGGTGGGTAAGTGTGTTTGTAGTTGTGGCTGTATCTTCTAATCTATTCCATTGATCTTCAAGTCTGTTTTGATTCCAGTACCATGCTGATTTTGTCACAGTAGCTTTGTAGTATAGTTTTAAGTCAGGGATTGTGATGCCTCCTGCCTTATCTTTGTTGCCCGGAATTGCTTTTGCTATTCTAGGTCTTTTCTGGTTCCAGATGAATTTCAGGAATGCTTTCTCAAGTTCTGTGAGGTAGGCAAGTGGTATTTTGATTGGGATTGCATGAAATCTGTATAATAATTTTGGGAGAATGGCCATTTTCATGATGTTTTTTCTTCCTATCCATGAACAGGAAATATCTTTCCATTTTCTGAAATCCTCTTTGATTTTCTTTTTCAGAGTAATGTAATTTTCACTGTATAGAACTTTTACTTCCTTTGTTAGATTGATTCCTAAGTATTTCATTTTTTTGGATGTAGAGTGAAGGGTGTGGTTTCCCTTATTTTTCTCTCAGTGAATTTGTTGTTTATGTACAGGAATGCTATTAATTTTTGAGTGTTGGTATTGTATCCAGCAACATTGGTGAATTTGATCATTACATCTAGAAGTCTTTGAATGGATTTTTGGGGGTGTTCTATGTAGAGTATCATATCATCTGCAAAGAGTGCAAATTTTACTTCTTCCTTTCTTATCCTTATTCCCTGTATTTCTTTCTCTTGTCTAATTGCTCTCGCTAATACTTCCAGAACTATATTAAATAGGAGTGGCGATAATGGACATCCTTGTCTTGTTCCTGATATTATATTGAAAAATTTTAGTTTTTGGCTATTTAGTAAGATGTTGGCTGTTGGTTTATCATATATGGCTTTTATCAGGTTGTGGTAAAGACCATCTATTCTGAGTTTCTGTAGGGTTTTTATCATGTATGTGTGTTGGATTTTGTCAAATGCTTTTCCTGCATCTATTGAAATGATTATGTGGTTCTTGTCCTTGGCCCTATTGATATGGTGTATTATATTTATTGATTTGTGCATGTTGAACCATCCCTGCATTCCTGGGATGAATCCCACTTGATCATGGTGTATAATCTTCCTGATAACTTGCTCGATTCTATTTGCCAGTATTTTATTGAGAATTTTTGGTCTATGTTCATGAAGGAGATAGGACTGTAATATTCTTTTTTGGTTGGGTCTTTCTCTGGTTTTGGTATTAGTGTAATACTTGCTTCCAGGAATGAGTTAGGGAGATTTACTTCCCTTTCAATTTCATTGAAGAGTTTGAGTAGTGTTGGCATTAAGTCTTCCCTAAATTTCCTGTAGAATTCAGCAGTGAAGTAGTCAGGACCTGGGCTTTTCTTTGTTGGTAAGGTTCTAATTACATTTTCAATTTCATTGGTTGAAATTGTGTTATTCAGCAGTTTTATATCTTCTTAATTCAGGTTTGGTAATTCATAGGTTTCTGAGAATCTGTCCATTTCCTCTGTGTTATTGAATCTATGTGAGAAAAAGTTTTTGAAGTAGGTGTTGATGTTCTTCATGTTTCCACAGGTTCTGTAGTGATTTCACACTTTACATTCTTATTGCATGAATCTGTGTTTTTTCTTTCCTCTTTTTGATAAGGTTGGCTAGGGGTTTGTCAGTTTTATTTACTCTTTCAAAGAACCAAGTCTTCGATTCATTAATTCTTTGTATTTTTTTTTCGTTTTAGTTGCACTGATTTCTGCTTTGATCTCGATAATTTCCTCCCTTCTCTGGCCTTTGGACTTGACTTGTTCTTCTTTTTCTAGAAGTTTGAGGTCCATCATTAGGTTTTTTATGTGTGTTATTTCCATTATTCTGATGTGGGAGTTTAGTGCTGTAAATTTCCCTCTGAGGACTGCTTTCATTGTGTCCCACAGGTTCAGGTAATTCGTATTTGCATTTTTATTCAATTGTAGATACTGTTTAATTTATTCTTTAATTTCTTCTGTGACCCATTGATTGTTTAGGAGAGTCTTATTTGATTTCCATGTGTTTATGGGGTTCTTGTGGTAGTTTTTTTGTCATTCATTTACAATTTTACTGCACTATAGTCATATAATATGCATGGAATTATTTCAGTTCTTTTGCAATTGGTTAAGCATATTTTCTGAATCAGTACATGATCTATTTTAGAGAATGACCCATGTGCAGCTGAGAAGAATGTGTATTCTGATGTTGATGGGTGGAACACTCGGTACATACCCTCTAGGTCCATTTGTTCATAAGTTTGATTCAGTTCTGTTATTTCTTTGCTGATTTTTTGTTTGGTTGATCTGTCTCTCTGTGACAGTGGGGTGTTAAGGTCCCCTGTTATAACTGTATTATTTTTTATTTGGTTTTTCTTGTTTATTAAGAATTGTTCTACATAGTTGGATGCTCACATATTTGGTGCATATATATTTATGATTGCAATCTCTTCCCCTTGAAGTTTTCCCTTAAAAAATATGTAGTGACCTTCTTTATCTTTTTTGATCATTTTTGGTTTGAAGTTCACATTGTCTGCAAACATAATAGCTACCTCTGCTTTTTTCTGGTTTCCTGTTGCATGGAGTAATTTTTTGCATCTTTTGATTTTTAGTCTGTGAATTTCCTTTTGAGTGAAATGTGTTTCTTGTACACAACATATTGTTGTATTTTGTTTCTTAACCTACTCTGATAGTCTGTTTCTTTTTATTGGTGAGTTGAGACCATTTACATTGATTGCTATAACTGTTATGTACTGATTCATCCCTGTCATGATATCTTTCTGTTGTTGGTTTTCTACATTTTCTTTTTAATTATTTGCCCTGCCTAGTGGTTTCCTTTTGTTGTTGTTCTTAGGATTCTAGCTATCTTTGTCTCTTTCTAGAGTCTGTTTCAGTCCTCTTTGTAGTGTTGATTTGGTGGCCATAAATTTCTTCAGTGGTTCTTTGTCATGGAAATATCTTATTTCTCCATCAATTTTTAATGATAGTTTTGCAGGGTACATCAGTCTGGGTTGAAAGTTGTTTTCTTTCAGGATTTGAAATACTTCACTCCAAGCTCTTGTTGACTTAAAGGTTTGTGTTGAGAAGTCTGCCATGATTCTGATAGGCTTTCCTTCATAGGTGATCTGTTTCTTTTCTCTGACAGCTTTTAGTGCTTTGTTCTTGTGCTGTATTTCTGATACCCTAATTATTAAATGTCTGGGTGAGGATTTATTTTGGTTATGGTTAATTGGGGTTCTGTATGCCTCACTTACCTGCATATCAGTTTCTCTTCCCATGTTTGGAAAATTTTCTACTATTATTTCTCCAAATAGTCTTCGCAGGTCTTTAGTATTGACCCCTGCTTTTTCATTCATGCCTGTTAATCTTATTTCCCTTGGCATTATCTTACAGCTGTTGAATTGTTGTTTCTTGCTTCCTTGTTAATTTTGAGAGCTCTTTTCTTTCATGATCATAAGGTTCCATGCTGTCTTTGAGGTGTGAGATTCTATCTTCAGCTTCATTCCAGTAGTTTTGCCAACTTTCCATGGAATTTTTCATTTGCTGAATTTCCCTTTGAAGCTGTTTCATGCATTCTATTTGTGTCTTATGTTATTCATTCAAAGTTTCCATCCTTTTCTTATGTTCTTCTATGTTTTTATCTTGATCATCTTTAGATACACACAGCATTTCTTTAATAATGATTGTCATTTCAATATTTAGCTAAGTGATTATTTCTGATTTGAGTTCTCCATAGTTTCATGAAGTTGTTTCTTTACTTTATTTGCTATCATTTCATAAAGTTCAGTTGTGTGACTCCCATTGTCTTCCATTCCAGTGTCTCTTGGGTTTGTTCTCACTGGCCTGAGGAATTGAGACTGTCTCTTGGTCTTTCATTTTGTCATTTGCTTCTGGGACCTGTGTGGCTGGGTAGGCAGCCTCCTGATGGATTGCCCTGGATCACTGTGCTGGGTAGAGCTTCAACCCTACAATATCCCTGTGGCTAGCTGGTGCACACCCCCAGATTATAGTGCTGGACCCTTGTGTTCTGTGGTCTGTGAGGCTGACCACATGTTCCTGTGATGTACTTTGTTGGGTTGCTCTGGGATGCTGGGCTGGATAAAGTTTGTATCCTCCTTATAGCTTGCAGGGTCACACCCCTGGAGCTTGTTGCTGGGGTTTAGAACCTGGCTGCATAGCATTCAGAACCCCCGCAACCCAGGTGACTAACAGAGATGCAGCCCTGGGGTGTGTCACTCGAACTTGAGTATGACTGGGGGAAGTTTGGAATCTCCAGGACCCAGGTGGCTAGGCAGAAAACACCCCGGAGTGTGGTACCACTTGGACGTTGTGCCTGGCTGCTAGTTCAGAGCCTCTGAAGCTGAGGCAAGCCTGGGCGTGTCCCAGTTGAATAGTGCTGGGGCCTTGCTCCTTGTTGGGTGGGTTTGCAACCTCTCAGACCTGCTGCATGGCCACACCCCTGAACAATGGAGCTCATGCCTTGTGCTCTGATGGGCAGAGCTCAAGTTCTCTAAGGCACTGCAGGTAAGCTGGCCACTCCTTGATGAGCAGCTCTGGGGCTCTGGGCTGGGCTGGGCTCTGTACCTCTGTGTCCTGTGAGGCTGGCTGGTCATTCCCCTGATGGATTGTGCTGAAACGCTGGACTTGTAGAACTCGATCCTCTGCACAGCTAGTGAGGATGCACTCCTGAGTGTGTTGCTGGAGCTTCTGCCTTAGTGGGTGGGGGTCAGAATGTCTGGGACCCAGATAGCTAGGCACAGGACACCCTGGAGTGTGGCACCACCTGGACCTTGCATCTGTCTCTCAGTATTATTTAATAAATTAAAAAATTTTGTTTTATTTTAAAGAGAAGAAAACAAAACAAATCACAACAGGATAACACAGGACGTCAAAACAAGACACTAGGAAACCAACAATGGCTACCATACTGTCTCTTGTTTTCTTCAAAATAGCTGTCCATATCATCACAAATAATAAAATCAATCAATCAAACAAACAAGCAAAGAAAAAACATAACAAAACCAATCAAAACAAAAGTATGAAATCATTACATGACTTCAGAGCAAGGCACCAGGAAATAAAAAATGGCTGCCATAATGCCTCTTGTTTTCTTCAAAATAGCTGTCCATGCCTTCACACAATAAAATCAAACAAAATAAACAGACTAATACCAATTAAAACAAAAGAATGAAAGCATTACAGGACTTTAAAACAAGATAACAGGAAGTGAACAATGGCTACTATAATGTCTCTTGTTTTCTTCAAAACAGCTATTCATACTATCACACATAATAAAATCAAATAAAACACAACAGAGTAAAACTAATCAAAACAAAAAAATAAAAGCATTATAGGACTTCAAAATGAGATGATAGGAAATGAACAATGATGTGTCATTTTCTTCAAAATAGCTGTCCACATCACACATAATAAATCAAATAAAGGAAAATAGGATAAAACCAATTAAATGAATGAAAGCATTATAGGACTTCAAAACAAAGTAGGAAACCAACAACAGTTGCCATAATACATCCCATTATCTTCAAAATAATTGCCCATACCATCAGACACAGTAAAATCTAAGAAAACAAGACAGAATAAAACCAAACCTAACAAAATTATGAAAATGATATAAGAGTTCAAGACAAGGCAATAAGAAAATTAACAGTGGTTACAACCTCCCCCTCCTAGTCATGTCCTCCCCTATCACTTTCATAATATCTATTGTGCTTTTTGGATCCCATTAACTCCTTCAGTTTTTTTTTGCTAGGGAGACAACTTGGTGTTCACTCATGAGTTCAAACAGTTTTGTCCATGAACATGATCTCTAGTTGCATCCATTTACCTACAAGAGTCTTGACATTATCCTACTTTATAGCTGGGTAACTTTCCATTGTACGAAAATACCATATCTTTCTCATCCATTCTGCAGTTGATGGGCAAGTTACCCTTGCTTTTTTCTGGTCTCCTGTCACATGGAGCAATTGTTTTTTCTGTTTTGATTTTCAGTCTATGAATTTCTTTTTGAGTTAAATGTGTTTCTCGTGTACAGTATATTGACGGAAATCGTTTCTTTGTCCACTCTCCCTCTGTTTCTTTTTATTGGTGAATCGAGGTCATCTACATTAATGGTTACAACCAGCATATATTGGTTCATTTCTGCCACGCTGTCCTCCTGCTGTTGGCCCTCCACTTTCCCCTTTCATTCTATTGCCTGCCCTGTTTGGCAGTCCTCCTCTGTTGCTGTTCCTGGAACCATGGTCATCTTTATCTCTCTAGAATATACTGTAGCATTCTCTGTAGGGTTGGTTGGGTGGTCACGAATTCCCTCAGTTGTTCTTTATCACTTAAGTATCTTATTTTTCCATCAATTTTGATAGATAGTTTTGCAGTGTACATGAATCTGGGTTGGAAGTTGTTTCCTTTCAGGATTTGAAACACTTCACTCCAAACTCTTCTTGACTTGATGGTTTGTGTTGCGAAGTCTGCTGTGATTCTGACTGGTTTTCCTCTATAGGTGATCTGTTTCTTTTCTCCAACAGATTTAATATTGTGTTTTTGTGCAGAATTTCTGGGATCTTGATTATTATATGTCTGGGTGTAGATTTACTTTGGTTGTGACTAGTTGGAGTTCTAGATGCCTCGCTTATCTACATGCCAAATTCTTTTCCCATGTTTGGGAAGTTTTCCACTATTGCTTCTGTAAATAGTCTTTCTATTTCTTCTGTGTTGACCCCTGCTTCTTTGCTTATACCTATCACTCTTAAATTATTTTTCTTTGCGTCATCTTACAGTTGTTGAATTGTTATTTCCTGGTTCCTTGTTATTTTAAAGAGATCTTTCCTTTCATGATTGCTAGCTGCAATCCTGTCTACAGGGTCTGAAAGTCTATCTTCTGTTTCTTTCAAGCTGTTTTGTCAGCTTTTGATCAACTTTTTAATTTCCTGAATATCTCTTTGCATCTGTTTCATGCACTGTAATTCCTTCCTATATTGTTCATTGAATGTTTCCATCATTTTCCTATGCTCCTCTTTTTTTAACCTATGTCTTCTTTAGATATGCTGAGCAATTGTTTCATTATGTTTGTGATTTCTTCTTTTACCTGAGACATTATTTCTGACTTGATTACTCTTACAGTCTCATGAAGTTGTTTCTTCACTTCAGTTGCTATCCTCTTGGAGATTTCAGGTGTGTGACATCCATTTTCTTCCATGACTATATATCCCAGACTTCTTCTGTGTGGACTCGAAGTCTGAGAGTGCCTTTTGCTCTTCTGTTTTGACATTCTTCTGCATTTCTCCTAACAAGCTCCCAACAAATTGTGGGTTCCCAGGCACTTCCCATGTTGGCTGCCCCTCCACGATGTAGGGGAATGGGACAAGCACCTGGGTTTTGTCTGACCCCAGGTTCACAGGGAAGTAGCAGGGTGTGGGGCTGACTTCTCCAGACCCATGCAGCTACACTGGGGCTTCCCCAATGGTCAGTGATGCTTGGTGGTTGAGCTGCTTCTTCTCTCCTCCTGTGTTTCTACACTGGGACTCTCCCAATGGTGGCAGGCATGAAATGAATGTGTTTGTCTGATTCTCCTGGTGGGCACTGGCTGCCTGAAGGAAGCAAAGGCCTCCATTGGTAGCCTGCAGGTGCATGGAGCTTATCTGGCTGTGTCTTGCTGCTCACACTAGCTGCCTGCAGGAAGCAATCCTGCTGTTTTTATTTAAGCAAAGAAAAAAAAAAAGAAAAAAATAGATATATAACAAAGACAACAAGCAAAAGAGACAAACAAACGACTAGAGTAAATACACAACAGTAACATTGCAGGTTTACAAAACCAGATGATAGAAACTTGACAATGGTTGCAATATTGCGTATCATTATCTTTAAAATGGTTACTTACATTAACAGATATAGACATGTAAAATTGATCTAATCATATCAGTATTAATTGTTCTTTCTCAATAACAAATATATTCAAGTTTGTTCTTTTTAGTTATCTTAAATATACATATATACAGGTTTATATCTTTTCCTCCTTCCTCTTTCTGCCTTTTCCCTTCCCAATTATTTTTGCTCTTTGAGCTGTTTTTTACCCTTACGTAGTATTTATTATAGATTTTGGATCATATATACTTTTCCGTTTCTTACACTAGGGAGACAATACGGTATTTACCCATGTGGGTTTGATGTATCTCACTTATGGTATGGTCTCAAGTCGTGAACATTTACTTACAAAAGTCTCAATGTGATCTTTCTTAATAACTGAGTAGTACTCCATTGTATAAAAATACCACATCTTATTTATCCATTCTTGGAATGATGGGCACTCGGGTTGTTTCCAAAATCTGGCTGTTACAAATTGGGTTGCTCTAAACATGGGTGCACAGATATTACTGTGGTATGATGTTTTCAATTCTTCTGGGAATACGCCCAGAAGTGGGATAGCTGGGTTGAATGGGATCTCTAATCCTAGCTTCTTGAGGAATCTCCACACCGACTTCCACAGTGGCTGCACCAGTCTACATTCCCACCAACAGTAGAGGAGAGTTCCTTTTTCCCCACAGCTCCTCCAGCATTTGTTGCTGGTTGATTTTTTAATCTTGGCCATTCTTTCTGGAGTGAGATGGAATCGCAGCATTGTTTTAATTTGCATTTCCCAAATGACCATTGATGTTGAACATTTATTTGTCATTTGTATTTCTTTCTCTGAGAAGTGTGTATTCATCTCAGATGCCGATTTTTGGATTGGGTCCTTGAATTTTAGGGGCCTGATTTCTTTTAATTCTTTATATGTTTTAGATAGAAGTCCTTTGTCTGATGGAAAATTGGCTAAGATATTTTCCCATTTCTTGGGTTTTCTTTTCACTCTGTTGGAGATTTTTTTTTTTGGAGATTTCCTTTGACATGCAAAAACTTTTTAGTAGGATGAGATCCCAGTTGTTGATTCTGGGAAGTGTTTCCCGTGCATTCTGATTTATGTTCCTGAACTCTCTGCCTACTCCTATGTCATTGAGATTTTTACCTACTCCGTCTTCTAGTAAGTTTAGTTTCTCTGTTTTTATATTCAGATCTTTGATCCATTTTGACTTTAGTTGAGTGCATGGTGATAGGCATGGATCTAGTTTTAGTTTATGGCATATAGAAAGCCAGTTTTTCCAGCACCATTTGTTAAAGAGGCTATCTTTCTTCCAATGTACATGTTTGGTCTCTTTGTCAAAGATGAGGTGGGTAAGGGTCGGGAGTTTGGCTCAGTGCCTTAAGCGCCTGCCCTGGCAGGTGCAAGGTTGCGAGTTCAATCCCCGGTGCCGCAAAAAAAAA
>RJWM01043575.1:0-13738 GCA_004363535.1 Dasyprocta punctata | reverse complement strand
GCAGAAGGTGGCTGGATGGTAGATACAGGATGCTTTGCTTCTCCTTTAGATCATTACAGATGCCATGCGCTGAGGTCACTCCTTGTAAACATTAACATGCAAAATGCATACCTCCACTTTATGTGAGCATTCAATGCGATCTCTTTATATATCTCTTCCAGAGACATCTTTATGATCAGTTTTCAATTGTAATCTTTCAAATCCCTGACTATCCAGTCAATCCATTATCTTCCACCAGTGGATAGATAAACAACCACATGTTAGAACATTTGTCCTTGCAAGGTAATGAACAAAGAGATACAGTCATGAGAGTTCTGTACCCCTAGATGGACACCCTTTCCTGGTCTCCTTTAGGCGTATCCCCAAAGTCACTACTTTTTTGCCCATTTCTGATCTAGATGATTCCCTCACATCACAAAGCACCATGGATACTACTCAGATTTTCTCTTAGTTAGCTGCTCACAGGTTACTTCCAGTGACGCCACAAGTAGTGAATTAGAGAGAACTGAAGAAGTAGAAAAGAGCCTTAAACCCCATTCTCATGTAGTTTACTGAACATTCAGGATCTATTCAAGTTCTGTCAAACACACCATTTCCTTAAGAAGTCTGAAGTTTTAGTAAAGCTGATCACAAATTGAATTTCTCCAATAAGAGTGCTATACAAATGATCAATTTATTTTCAGAAAGAATGATAGTTTATGCACTTTTAAGAATCAATTTTATCTAACTGATATATTTTTGAGTTACTACAGATACTATTTAATATGTCTTTGGATTACATTAGAATCCATATTTCTTTTCATTTCTAATATATATTAATTCAGACATATACTAAAATTTCAGTGTTGTCTTTTTAAAAATTTTTCCTTGTACTTGATTTGCATCAAATTGTTATGCTTTTGTTAACTTCTTTAGCTTGAAACTTAAATTACTAAATTGGGCCTTATTCTAACATTATAATAAAAATATCAAGTGTTATAAATCTTTCACATTGTATTATTTCAACTTCATTGCATGGATTTTATGTGCCACATTTATATTAAAACAGGTCACAATAGCAGAAAGATCTCCCAATACATGAATAGAAATATCATGATTCTTAATAAACTATGGGTAAAATAAAATCTTTAGTGATTTTTAAAAAATAAAACAAAAAGTATTATATCAAATTTTAAGAAACATAGTAAAATGTTGATTAAATGGAAATGTATAGAGCTTAATGATATTAGTAGAAATTAATAACATTTCCAATTAATAAGCTAAATCTACACATTAGGAAAATAAAAAATATAGAAAAAGAACCAGAACAAATAGAACCATAATCTAATCTCAGTGTACTAAAACATTGGAAAATAAGAATAAAATTCAATTAACAGTGAGACCATTTGGTACTTGGCTCATTTGTGTATTTATTTTAGAGTATTATTTTAATGTTTTGCTACAGGTCAGTTTAAATATTGTGTGTCATACTATCGGAAGTCATCTTTTTGTATGACGTCATTCTAGAAATTCGTGTATTTGGGTAAGATGCCTATTTGCTTGGTAAAACATTCATATCCACTTTTGCAGCAATTCTAATTCTTCCAGTGTCACTTGCAAGTATGTAAATTACAGTGTGAAATCATTGTTTTTTAGTTACTATTTTCACTATTTGAATTTAAAAGGGATATAGGAAAAATATATACATTTTGGGTTATAAATACTTCTGTAATTATAGATACCAGTGATTTTTTCTCGTAATTTTTAGTTGGTATTTTTTGTCACCAACTTTCAACCTGAAGACTGTGTCATACAGCTCATAAAGTAGGCCCTCCAGCAACAGTTTGTTGAAGTTGTTGATTTTGATTCTCCTCATAGCTCACACTTTCTTCTTTCATTTCCAGAGACATTTACTAAAGGTGAACAGTTTATTTAATGTAATTGTTTTATGCCTAAATTGTTACAGAAAACAGACCCGATGTGGGAAGAAATGTCACCAAGGAGGTTTCAGAGGCAGTTTATTACACCAGTGACCTTGACTGGGCTCTCTCCCAAAGAGTCAGCCCGGCCCAGCAGGGTTTGTGGGCTTTTATCCGGGAAAGCAAGGGGCAGGTACAGAGGCAGATTCGGTGCATTATGACTGGAAGGTTGGGTGACATACTCGGTTGCTAAGAGAATTTAAGCATTTTGGATTACATTGTATGGCTGTCAGCTATACAAAGCATGGTACATACAAATGAAGAAATTTCCTGTAGCAGATTAAGTTGCATTGCAAGGCCATCAGTTATACAAAGCATTGGTTATACAGGGGAAGAAATGTTTTATTATCAGCTTGATCTGGATATGTACACTGGGTCTTGGCAGGCTTTCTTGGTAGTCTTTCTTGGTAGGCTTTTATGTAAAACTTTTATTCATCTTTTTATATCACTGCAGATTTGAGAAAAAATATGGATCCATATTTGTGATACACAACAAAGTGATTCATTGTGGGGAGATGACACATACACATATGCAAATCACATCTCAGTTCCTAAAGACTGCAGTGGGCAGCTCTGTCTTACTTTATTGTTTTCTGAATTGGTTTTTCAAGTACTCTGGGAAGCTCAGGGCATTGTGTGTTGGGAAAGATACAAAGACTTTTCAAGGAAGAGAATACGCTTCTTTCAAATGAATGACATGTGGGAGATTGAACTTTTGGATACAAAGAAAACCAAACCCCAAACTCAAAATTCTTACCTTAGGAAACTCAAGGATGCATCATTGACATAGCAGAAAGATGCTAAAGTATACAGTTATTAGAAGACAATATATGAAAAATTATTTGTCACCAGAGACAGAGATGCTACATTAATATATCACTAAAAGCACAACCCATGAAATCAAATGTGATTTTTATTTCATCAATATAAAATCATTTTAGTTTGTGTTAATATTCTTAACAGAATGAAAATACAGCTATAGAGTCAATAAAATTTTAGTAAATCACATATCTATCAGGGCAAATATGCGTGGAATATTTGGAGATCTCTCACAACACAACAACTTGAGAAGAAACAGACTTACTAAAAAGTATGAAAGGCATGAGTAGATGGCATACTTATTTTAATAAATGGTTATACACATGAATTACATAATCACATCAAAGATGCTTGTCAACAGTGACAATTATTAAAATACACATTAAAATAAAAAAAAATATTGCACATATGCAAAAATAAATCACAACATCATCCAACATTTATAGGTAAATGTTGAAACTTTTTATTTATTTATTTATTTGTTTTATACAACTTTTCTAAATGGTAGTTTTTATAAATGAATGGGATGACAAGGTATGTTTCTAAAATATAACCTTTTGTTTATTTAGTCATTAATCTTTATACTTGTATGAGTATGCCAGGCTGCCACAGTTATAACTAATATCCACCTCCAATGTGTTTTTTGAGAGTAAGTCTAAATGTGTTTATTTAAGGTGTCTGGAGAGGTTACAGGAAACTTTTATTACTTTGTTATCTGTCTGAGGATGTATTGATCAAGAACTTGAACTGGAACTAGTTGAAATTCTAGGTTGCAACAACTGAAGAAAATTAGTGAAAAAATGAAGAAATTTAGTTGGCTACATAGAAGCTTAACTAGTAATTATATTTTGTACCACATCACCTTTGACTTTCTATTAGAATATCTTAATTTGCATCATGCCTAATATGAAGTTACATATTTTTTAATACTTTCTGAGTTTACTTATATTAATCATAACAAAAAATGAACAGAGAAATGTTATAGAGATTGGTAGATGAAAAATATTTTGGCTTGTTATACTAAGTGCTTGAGTGGCAAGACAAACAGTTTCCTTCAGTTAGAATGTGGCATGGGAAAGGCCTGTACCCCTAGGGTACAGAATATTTCCTAAAGAACACATGACATGCCGACATGCTTATGTGGAAACCTATGTAAGCACATGCTATTGAACAAGGTTGAGTTCAGAGCAAATTCCTGCACCTTCTACCTAAAACTGGAGTTTTGATTAACAACACTGTTTCTTTACTCTTGAGGTTCTCTGGGAGGGAAAACAATCTTAATATATATATATATATATATATATATATATATATATATTTTTTTTTTTTTTTACTCCATTCTAGTTCTTTAGCAACAGTCTTCAAGTCACTTAGAGTATAAAGTCTAAATTAAGTTTATGACTTTGAATTTCATAGGTCTTTCACCATAATGAAGAGTTTTAAAGATTAAATCTCATTCTAGGATATCTGAAAATCAGCTGAACATTTTTAAAATCATAAAATAACCTATAAATTCAGAATATCAAAGTTTAAAAACTTTAGGATTACCTTATAACAAATCACTTTAAAAATTAAAGACGTTCTTCCTTAAATTATTTTAAATATCTCAAAATATTACTTTGCAATGGAATTAGTTTTTTAAGTGGAGAATCAGATAGAAAAAACACTAGTAAGAAAGAAAATGGATAGAGTGTAATAATTACTATAACTGAACATAAAGTAAAACTTTGCATTTTTTCATTTTGCATTTTCATGTGAAATTTGAAGTGACATTCTTCCTCCTTAGAAAGAAGCATATGAGAGACACTTTAGCAGAAATGTACACTACAATTTTTCTTATGGATATACCTGGTAAGCAAAAGCATCCTTCACTAAAAATCCACAGCACATGGAAGTCAGAGGTTTTGATTATAGAAAATTGGAAACCCATCATCTTTGTTTTATATATAAACAAACAAATCCGAACTAGAGGGAAATAACTTCAATTTCTGGTTGCATTCTTCTGAAGATGCAACATGAGACAATGACTCCATAGCAAGGCACATTGTCCTGCTGGGACTTTTTGACCTTCCAAACCTCCAAGGATTTCTATATGGAGTGTTCACCATCATTTACTTGACTACTAATTGAAAATGGCCTCATAATCATAATAACCAGGATTGACCTTGCATTACATAAACCCATGTATTTTTCCCTGGCAAATTTTTCTACTTTCGAAGTCTGTTATATGTCAGTCACTCTCCCTAGGATTCTGTTAAACCTTTGGACACAGAATACAAGCATTTCTGTGCTGGACGGTGCAATGCAACCATGTTTCTTTCTCATACTGGGAGCTACTGAATGTTTCCTGCTGGCTGTGATGTCCTATGACCACTATGTGGCCATCTGTAACCCTCTGCACTATGCTCTGGTCCTGAACCCAAAGAGGTGTGCCCAGCTGGCAGCTGGCTCCTGGCTTAGTGGAATCCCAGTGCAGAGAGGGCAAACGTGCCAGCTATTCTCTCTGCATTTCTGTAACTCCAACCAAATCAACCACTTCTTCTGTGACATTCCCTCCATTTTCAAGCTGACCTGTGGGGACATATCTGCTCATGAGACACCTGTCTATGTGGTAGTCATGTTGGTTGCTGCAGTCCCTTTCATGCTGATCCTTGACTCTTACAGCAAAATCACTTCCACTATTTTGAGGTTGCCAACAGCCAAAGGACGGGCCAAGGCCTTCTCCACATGCTCTTCACACCTGCTACTTATAGTACTATATTTTGGCTTTGCTACCATTACTTATTTCAGGCCCAAATCCAGCCATTCTGCAGGAACTGGCAAGCTGCTGTCTCTTTTCTACACCATGGTGACTCCCATGTTCAATCCCCTGATATACAGCCTCAGGAACAAGGATGTGATTACTGCACTGAGAAAATTATTACTAAAAATGTAATGACCTGAGTGTATTTAAAATTATTTTATTTACTTTTGATAAAATTATCTGACAAACATTTAAATTCTCTACATTTTCCCTTTGAGCTATTAATCACTTCAAGCTTATGACACATGCATTATTTTAGAATATTATCAAGAAATTTACTCTGCTTGGAATATGCTAGGCAGATTAAGCTATTTTCAATATTCTTTGTGTAAGTAAAATGTTTCCTTATGAATTAAATTTAACATGTATCCCATATTCTATATAAATACCATGAGCACTATATGAAAGTATAAGATAGCTGTTTTGTTCATAGCTGTAAAATGATCAATAGAGTGATGAGACAACCTATGAAATGTGAAAAATATACTCAAATCATACATTTTTAAGGGGTACATATCAATATAATAGGGAACTCAAGTAACTCAATAAGAAGTAAATAGTCTCATCAAAAATAGGGGAAAGACATGAGTAGGATTGCTAAACATGGAAAAAAACTAACAGCTGTGTGTAAAAAAACATAAGACATCACTAATCAACAGGGAGGAGCAAATTAAAAGCATGTCAACTCACTCCTGTTAGAATGACCATTGCCAAATGCTGAAGACAGTGCTGGTGAGGATGCAGAGACATTACAGCACATTCCCATTTGGGTGATAATGAATTAGAATAACTGTCTTGGAAAACAGTCCCTCAAAAAATTAGAATTCTAACACGACCCTGGAATTACCCTAGTTGTTGCATGTTCAAAGGAAATAAAGTCAGCATATTGAAAACTATCTACTCTGCCATGCTGACTGAGGCATAATTCATAATAGTCAAGATGTGAATTAAACTTGTGCACCCATTGAATGCTTTTTGGATAAAAAAAAAAACACGTTTTCTACATAACCAAATTCATGTTGACCTCCCAGAAGAATGAATTCGTGTAACTTGTGGCAGTGTAGAAGAACCTTGAGTGTATTATATAAGGTGGCATAAGCCAGGCAAAGAGAGGAGCATGAAATGTGCCCTCAGTCAGGTGGTATGCGGCAGCTATAAAGTCAATCAGAGGAGCGGCAAATAGAAAGTGCTTGAAGTTGACAGATTGGAGAGATGTTAAAGTAGGCAATATGCAGAGAATAGACATACTCAACAGCAACTGTTTTGCATCATGTTGACTGTAGATACCAAACGTTGCATAGTTTTTCACTAATTTTTAACTTGCCATTTAATTAATGGATAGAATGCAAATTGTTCATACTAATTGAGTACCATATAATGTTTTGATATACATGTACATAGTACAATGTTTAAATTGGACTAGGCATACTAGCTATAGAGAACCCTTTCCAGTCCTCATCTCAGTCTGGGAAGTTTGTAATTGTAATCCCATGGAAAAGTTATTGGAATTCCAATAAGTTGATTCCAATCAATCTCCTCCAGTGCAAGAATAAGGACTCTAAGATATATTTATGGTTATGGGGAACCAAGGGGTCCTAAGCCTGGCCAGGATGAAGGTTCATTGGAATAAAGTCCTCAACCCAGGCCCCAACCTGGATTTTATTAATTCATGAAGAAGAGAGTGGCTTGAGGATGAATGACTCTGAGAATGGTGGAAAATACAAGAGTATTGTGAGCTGGACTAGGGGTCCTGAAAGCAGCTTTGTAATATGCGGAGGGAAGAATATGTAGAAAGGTCAATCTGCATAACACAATGGAGGTAGCATTTAATGTTTTGGTTAATGTTTAGTGCTTCAGCTCTGATGTGCAAACTTTTCTGCCCTGGGAAGTCATAGCCTCTTATCTTGAGGCTCCATCTCAGTTGACAGCCCTGGCTCTTCATCACACCTGGCTTAATCATGTTTTAGGGAGTCAGGGAGCAGGGAAACAGCGACTGTCACCTAGTATCAAAGGTAACACAACAGCAACTCAGCCCTATTTATGTTGCTTAGAACCAATTGAAGGGAAAAGGAAACGGCCTAGCCAGCCCTGTACATAACAGCACATGGAGGTAGGGCCAGGTTTAGCCAAAATGGAGATAATTTGTTCAAAGAGAATAATCCAGGTTGTCCTCCATAGCATACTGTGCAAACATTAACATTAATTATTCATTTATGATGAATTCTTTCAAAATTCTTTCTTCCAGCTTTTGAAATGTAGCCCATTGCTGTTATGCGTGGTTATTCTTTGACCAACAGAATTCTTGTTAACATTGAAGTGCAACATACCCTCTCACCCTTGTAACCACCACTGTACTGTCAACTTCTCCTAAATTCTATGAGAACAACTTTTTTTGATTCCTCATATGAGGTACATTGTATGTAATCACCTTTCAGTACTTGACTTATTTTACTGAATATAATACTCACCAGGTCCACACATGCTAGCACATTTGAAGAGTTTTCATTATTTTTTGGTAGAGTAGGGTTTTATTGCATGTATGTACCACATAGTGTTTATCCATCAGTTGAGGAATATTTGAGTTGTGCCCAGTTCTTGGCTTTGTGAATAATATTGCACTGAACATGGGACTGCTGCTGTCTTTTGTATATACTGGTTTCATTTACTTTGAAGATGTATTTGCTGGCTCATATGGCAGTTTTATCTTTAATTTTATGAGAAACTTCTAATACTGCTTTTCATAATTGCTGTACTACTTTACACTTCTTCAGTAGCATACAAATCTCTCTTTTGTCTACATTGGCAATTTTTAAAAATCTTTTTGGTAGTAATACTTTCAGAAATGAGGTGATATCTCATTACAGTATTGATATGCGTTTGTATATATATCTATCTGTCATTTTCATGTCTTTTTTTAAGAAACCTCTCTTGAGTTGTTCCTGAAATAAACTTCAATAAATTTAAAGTTTTTATCTGCATATACATGTTAAATTTGCATATAAATGTTAAATGTGTTGCATATTTACAAATGATTTGAAGGATGACTGCATTGTACCATTTTAGCCAGTAAATAGAAAATAAGAATATTAATGTTCACTGAAATTATATAATGTGACAGTATTGCCAACAGTCTATTAGCCATGAATAATTTTCTATATATCTTCACTCAGGTATCTTATCTATAAGTATAAAGTGTAATCCTAAAGCATTTGTATATGTAGTTAGAATAGATATGTGATTCAGTTTTAGGAAACTGATTGCCAATCCTGTTTTTAATGTCAATATTCTGGTTTTTCCACAATGCTAGATATTTTCAGTATTTTCATTTCAACTACTTCATAAAAACAGTCATATTATTGCACTGATGTTCTGATTTTTATGTGCATGAACATTAGTGGAGCTATGTATTCAATACAATAATATGTATATAAAATTTCAAAGTTGAATAAGAGACCAGTTTAAGGCACTGGATTTGCAAATCTTTGGTCTTCTGAAACTCATACTAACACTGTCCAATTGACTTTATTTCCACTGGTTCTAAATTTTAAAAATGAAAGAAAGAAAGAAAGAAAGACAGACAGACAGAAAGAAAGAAAACCCCAAAACACTACTGATGTTACACAACCTTTTTTTTTTTAACAGAAACAAAGTGATTTATCGTTTCAAAATCCCTGCAGGACTGAGGATGGGTCTACATGCAGTAGAATCATAACTGAAAGAAACAGAGAATTGCAGGTAGAGAGAATATCACAAATAACCTAGATAAAGGCTCTCTTTTATGTAAAGATTAAAACACATTAATATACATTATTTTTATAGGGTTTTTTGATAGTAAGTGTTAAGGAAGGAGTTAAAACAAAAACTATATTATACAACGAAATTTCTCAATGTGAACACTGAGAATAATGTATTTGGAGTGTATTTGCCCTCAGTGATTGGTTGATGAAAGGTACAATGTGATTTGGATAGGTGTAGAGTGGAAGGACATGATGAAAATGAAACATCAGTGCAATATACCACGTATTTTAGTTTAGCTTTCCATAATTCTCTAGAATCTCAAGATGGAATAGTTACAAGCATCTGTTCATATTTCTGTATAAAATCATTAAATCCCTAAAAATAATTACTAGTAATGCATATTCTATCTTATAAATCCAAAAAGATGAAACTGCAACAAATCAATTTACTGTAGTTTGCATACCCTTCTTTAGGATTTTATTTTTCCATTCCATTAGCTCTCATCAGTCATACTCAATAACAGGAACCTGATTTGATTTGATGCTTAAATCAGTCTACAAATGTTATAATAAAAAAGAACATCTCAAGAGTGACATGGGCTTTTTGGAGGAAATTTAGTATCTCTATTTTATTTGCAACCTGCTGCCATCCAATTTGCTTGCATTTTAGTGTACCTCAATGTCTTCTTCCATGTTGCTTTCTGCTGAAACTTACTGAACAATTATGACAATATATTATACACTGCTAGCCTGCAAACAAGTCAAACTTATTTCTCACAGTTTTTGAGGCTGTAAATCCAAAATCAGGACACAGAGATGTTGTGTCTATAAAGAGCCCACTGCATCATTCTGGACAGTCTTGTTTTCACTGTCATCACAAGGTGGAAAGGGAAGTGAGCTATCTGGCCCTGTACAGGAAAACACTAATCTGTCCCTTATGAGCTCTGTTCTGAAAATGTATTACCTCCCAGAGTACACACCCCTTGTTCCCATCATTTTGAGAGTTAGAATCTTAATATATGAGGAAACAAAAAGAGCGTTGCTCAAAACTCTTAACTATTAGAGGAAGTGACACCAAAAGAAAATATCTATAAGGAGTTCAGTTAGCCTTTTATCTAAAACAAAAAATTGTCAGTTTTTTTTTTCAACATGATGTCATTACAATGCCCTAAAATCACCTTACCAACAGAAGCTCTCTTTAGGATTAACTTGTATTGTGAAGTGTCCTCACACTAGGTCTCTACACACTTGTAGCTAGAAAAGCTACAGTGTTCAGGAGTTTCAATAATATAATTCTGGCAGGTAATTATGATTATCCTTATGGGATGTATGGTTTTCAAATGTATGCCCATATCTATGTTACCAAAAGAATCTGATCATCTTTGAGCTATCAGAAAACCAGAGTAAAAAAATGATAAAAGGCAGAAATCGAGGAAAGACACAGAAACGTGGGCTTTACTTTTTAAGAAATTATTATCTATGCCTTTGTAGAATCATCACATTTGTGCACAGAACAATACTTTCTTCAGAGGAAAATTCATTTATTTTTAGTCTGGAGCACTTGGAACTTCAAAGGGATTATTCCTCTGTGTGTATGTGTGCATGTGTGTATGCATGTGTGTGTATGTGTGTGTTTGTGTGTGGCACATACCACAACCATACACTCAAATATTTATGTTCTCTTACCAATATCAAATAAATCACTCAAAACCACTAAATTATCTGGCATATTTCTTTCAATAATTTAATGTTAAAACAAATATTTTAATACTTTTCTCGTTTTGTGTCTCAGTCAAAGTGTAGATGGCCTGCATGAAAGGATGAAATCCTCCACCTTTGAATAAGATAAAGTTCATCATCTCCTACTAGAGACACTGATGGAAGACACAAGAGAACATTAAAGAGCACTTTATGGAGGTGATTGTTTAGGAGCCACAGGACAATATTTAACCAGGACTAAAACTGGGGTAGAGTGAAAGGAAAATTTTCCACAGAAAGTGAAGGAAGTGTTTATAGTGGATAATTCTGACACACAAATGTGCATTATTAAGACCTCTAAATGTTTTTTTTCCTACCTTAACCTGTTTGGACTTTTTTCATTACCAAAAGTAATAGACCTGCACACTGAAAAAACTTCTGTAATTGCCAAACCACACCCTAGAATCCTTTTCTCTCCAAAACAAGCAAAATTTCAGTTCTAAAACTAAATATCTCCACACTTGTCAGTCTACTTAGGAAGAGGGGATGCTTTCACAGGTGAGGGCCCAAAGTTAAAGAACACACGTGTGCAAGACATCGGCAACAACAGCAGGCAGCATGGAGCAGAACAGTGAGTCAGAGGAAGAACAAGAGAGCTTCCTGCATCTTTTCTGGATAATTCTTGTACAGGCTGTTATCTCATGTTTACATTCTTACATAGTGCTGCAACCAGACCATGCATGTTTACTTGTGCTAAGCTAAGTCATGGTTACATAACTGTATCCCACTGTGAGCCCTCACTGGACAAGCAGGGTCATGTCCTCAAGTGTCCTTTGACACCTCTGAACTTTTTTCACAGTGGCTCCCCACTATCCTGTAACAAAATTGAGATGAGTTAAAATTCTCTTATGCAGTAAGGCCAACAACTCCATGATGCAGTTGGAAAGCCCAGTACGGAGTCTGTTGAGTCATTACCTGTGGGGAGACACTGGCCAAAGGGTGACTGAACCTCAGTGCAACAAGGAAGGAACCTTGGAGAGCAACCACTTCCCTACTCCTGGAATGCATGGTTAGAGTTGAGAGTAGCATCTGCAGGACAATAGTCAACAGAATTTAGAGCAAGTTATTGTCAAAGGTGTTTGGTTTGGCCAATGTGTTCATCTCTCCTGATGAGACTGTTTAAACTAGTTCCACATGTGTCTTATAACAAACCATCACTTTTTGGCCTGGTGTCCTTACAAAAACTCCTATATAATATATTGCAAAATGTTTTCATGTCCTTGAGTTATGAATAAATAACCATGGAGGGCTCAGTTGGTTGTTGTTTCCCTGGGGCTCTCTTATGCCCAAGAAACAGCCCCTCTGAGTTCTCAGTGATTGGAGTAAATCTCGTCTCCAAATAAACTTTCTCAACCTCTGTGCAGCCACTATGGCGCTTTGCAACAACAGCCCTCAAGGGATCTTGCAAATAAATCTGCTAGGTGTCCTTTGCTGATCTGGAACCTGGTCAGAGGAAGACCACTGGCTCAGGGATGTGTGCGCCCTGCATGGATGCTATGTAAACAATGCATAGATTAGACTCTAAATACTATGCATTCTACTGTAGGTTAGGGGCTGTATGGATTGCACAACTGCTTGAGATCTCTTAAAGGCTTGGAGACAAGGAATCTTCTTGGGTGTCTTAGTCAGAATGCACTCCTGGATAGCAGGAGCTTTACTTCCTTGCCTTTATATCTTTTATATTTTTGACATTGTATTTTATAAGTAAATTTGCTTGCATCCTATCTCCCCCATCCAGTTTCATTCGATGTCACCATGACACCCAAACTTGGTGACCCAGAAACAACCCAAGGAAATCTTTATCATGCACAGTCTATTTATCTGTGTTTTTGTGGATCATGGAGCATACTCTATTTCAGGTTTGTTTTGAAGCTTATGTGGATCGCTCCAGTGTTTGATTAATGCCTGTTAATTCAACTTGAAGATAAGATTCCCAGTGCACCTTTTCTTTTTTAATTTCAGAACTGTTTTTAATCTTGTTGTACATTATTAGAGTGTTGGAATATTTGGTGTCTACTGCACCAACTAGAAGATAAGATTTATTAGTAAATAAACTACCAGAATTTCAAGAAATGCAAAGCATCTAAATTTATAAAACAATGACTAATAAGTACTGACTAAATCTTAGCATAATTAAGGCAATACCCAAATGAAAGAAGTAACAAATAAAAGTTTGGCACAAGTGAAATTTTCATGAAAATGTTCTCTGAGTTGGCATACCATATAGCAATTTAAGGAAAATAGTGAAGGATGACACACTTAGATACTTGTAACATTTTCTTATGATTGTAACTTAGTACGAATATTTATTTTACTAGATGAAATCATGTGACATGCTTTTGTTGCTTGTGTATCATCCAACATAATTTTACAAAAACAACAACCACTGCAGGTAGGTCTGTGTGAGTAGATATTCAAATCAGTCTTTTGTTTCTCAGTTTTACCAATGCCTCCTTCACATCCTTGTTCCGAAGGCTGTAAATCAGAGGGTTCAGCATGGGAATTACCAGGGTGTAAAACAATGAAGTCATTTTGTCCTGATCTAGGGAGTAGGAAGAACTTGGCCTGAAATTCATGAAAAGGAGTGTTCCTTGGAAAATAGCAACTGCAGTTAAGTGGAAGGCACAGGTGGAGAAAGCTTTGAATCTGCCTTCAGCAGAGTG
>RJWM01043574.1:0-13739 GCA_004363535.1 Dasyprocta punctata | reverse complement strand
TGCTTCAGGAAGGGTCTTTGACGCCAACTGGCAGAAAAATCCAGAAAGTCTTTAAAAAGCAGATGAAACAGGGAAAGATAGGAGGGTGCCGCACATAATCCCCCTCTTCAGGAAGGGCTGCAGCGGAAACTCAGAATTAAGTTGTGTCTGCTCCTATACATGCTGATTTTAAAAGTCCTGAAAGAACAAAAGAAGCCAGCAATGAAATTTTTTTGAAGAGAAATGCCTCTAAGGGGAACAGATTCCATGAAATCACTCTCAGTGCACGAAGCTGGGAGAAGGGACCCCTGTGCATGCCAGGGTGATGCCCTTTGGGATCCCTGGTCCCTCGTTGACGCAGCTGACTTCGGGGATGCTAATGCCAGCTTTGCTTTTTAGAAGTGGACTCGGCACTACTGCGCCATTGCTGATGCCAAGCTGTCCTTCAGTGACGACATTGAGCAGGCGGTGGAGGAGGAGTTGCCCCAGGTAAGAGGAGGCTGGCTGCTCTTGCCTCGATGAGCTGGGCGGGTCCTCGGGTGAGGCCTCCTGCGTGACTTCTCCTAGCCTGAGTCTGGTGCTATGCGGGGATGCTCAGCCCTATCTGTTGCCTCTTTGGGTACCAGGGCCTGGTCAGCTCTTCTCTGATTGGCTGACTGCTCTTGGTGCCCAACCAATAAGATTCAAGGCCCTTTTCTGCAAGGCCTTCGCCTGGGCATCCTGGGGAGGCCAGGGTCATGCGGATGAGCTCTCTGGCCTCATCCCCTGCCCACAGCCCAGCCTCCCTGCCCGTCCCCTCCAGTCACTGGCCATCTTCAGTGCCACAGTGCGGCTCTCCTGTAGGCTGGCACTGAGGTCTCTCTTGGGGACCCGGAGCCCCTGGAGGTCAGGGAGCCTCAGAACTCTAGGAGGCCCCCCAGCAGCCACTGTCCGGGGAAAGTGGGAGGCAGGGGAGGCGGCGCAGCTCTCAGGATCCCCCGTCTGGCCGTGGCCCAGGACGTCCCCCCCACGGAGCTGCATCTGGGGGAGAAATGGTTCCACAAGAAGATGGAGAAGCGGACGAGCGCGGAGCGGCTGCTGCAGGAGTACTGCGCCGAGGCGGGTGCCAAGGACGGCACCTTCCTGGTGCGGGAGAGCGAGAGCCGCCCGAACGCCTACACCCTGTCCTTCTGGTGAGGCCGCCCGGAGCGGGTGGCGGGCGGGTGCTGTCCACCTGGCCGGCCCCCAGCCCCGGCCCCGGTGACGGCCCTGTCGTGCAGGCGGGCGGGCCGCGTGCAGCACTGCCTCATCCGCTCCACCGTGGAGGACGGGGCCATGAAGTACTACCTGACCGACAACCTCAAGTTCGGCAGCATCTACGACCTGGTGCAGCACTACCGCGAGTTCTACCTGCGCTGCGCCGAGTTCGAGCTGCGCCTCACCGACCCGGTGCCCAACCCCAGCCCGCACGAGTCCCAGCCGTACGTCCTGGGCCAGGTTGGGGGTGGACACACTTGCAGTCCCCTGCCCAGGCCCTCGTCCCTGACCCTGGCCCACCGGCAGCTTAGAGCTCCCCGGAGGCCGTGGCCAGATTCTCTCCCCTTCTCCCCTCCCTCCCTCCGTCCCGCTGGCCTCGCCTTCGCAGCCCCGAGGTCTCCGGCTTTGATTTTCAGTGTGGTATGGGCCCTGCGCTGTCTTTCTGCTTGTCCAAGCCGCTTCCTGTCTGACAGAGAATAAGGAAAAGAAAGGGATGGCGAGCGCGTTCCCTTCATTTCTTTGTGTAGCAAAGCGAGTATCAAGTTGTGCTTGGCAGAAGGTCAATACGTTGTGGCAATGAAGAAAGAATTTTTAGCCAGATGGTTAAAATTTGTATTCTGAAAGAAGCCAAATGACTCAGAGCAACTATGTTACATTTTCTTTATTTTCATGTGGATTGATAAAAATGTGCTGTTTTACATCTTAAAAAACTAAAAACAGCAACAAAAAAATGCCTCCTAAACTGGAGTGTGTTCACCTCGATTTTCCCGGAGGTGGCTGCGAGGTGCGTGGGGAGCAGTGGATTCATCCCCCGTGCTCTGCCCAGGTCGGCTCGGCCTCCCGGCCTCTTTGGAATCACGGTCCGCGGAGGTGCTCATGGCGGGCAGGTCCGCGCGTGACTCCCGGGGCTGTTTCCAGGGCCGCATCCCGGCTCTCCCCGGAGCCCACGGTCTGGCTCCTGCGGTGGCTGCTGCCAGCCTCGAGGGCTCTTACCGGGCTCTTTCCTGCCCGGGTGCAGGTGGTATTATGACGGGCTGAGCCGTGGGGAGGCGGAGGACATGCTGATGAGGATTCCTCGAGATGGAGCCTTCCTCATCCGGAAGCGGGAGAAGAAGCAGGAAGGGACGGAGGACTCCTACGCCATCACCTTCAGGTAGGCGCCGGGGTGGGGACACGCACGCGCCAGGGCAGTGTGGGAAGGACCGGTGTGAGCACGGGGGCGGGGCTGGGGTGTCAGCAGTGTGACGGCGGCGGGGATGTCCAAAGCCGCCCACACCGGTATGTTCCAGACAGTCACGTGGCCTGCGGCAGCTCCTGTCACCTTTGTCAGCTCGGTGGCATCGCATTATCTGTGCTTTTCCAAGGTGGAAACTGAGGCACGGTGGGGAGGAGCAGTTTGCAGAAACACACAGCAGAGGCTGGGTTTGAACCCATTTGACTTTCAGTCCGTGAACTTCTTTTTAAATTTTTTTTTATTTTAAAGAGAAAATCATAAAAACAATGATACAAAATTTCATAACAATATAATAAAGAATTAACAATGGTTAATATATTGCACATTGCTATCTTCAGAGTAGTTGCTCAGTTTGCAAGATACAGGCATGCAAAGTTGATCAAACAATATAAACACAAACCGTTCTCCTCAATGAACTAAGAGAAATTAGTAGTGAAATTATCTTGGCTATCCTGTGTATATGTATATATATTTTTTTCTTTTCCCTTCCTTTGTTTCTCCTTTTCCCCATCCTAGTTGGTTTTTCCTTTTAAGCAGTTTCTTTCCCTTTCACAGTATCTATTATAGATTTTGGATGTTATTTACTCTTTCATTTTCTTTCTTTCTTTCTTTTTTGGTATCGGGGCTCGAACTCATGACCTCATGCTTGCCAGGCAGGTGCTTAGGCCAGGCAGGAGCTATATCCCCCGCCCCCTCTTTCATTTTCTTACACTAGGGAGGCAATATGATGTTTACACATGTTAGTGTGATTTATTTCACTTATGAGTATGGTCTCAAGTTGTAGCCACTTACCTGTAAAAGCCTTGAGTTTATCCTTCTTTATAGCTCTGTTGTATAGAAACATCACATCTTGGCGTAAGCGCCTGTCTGGCAGGCGTGAAGCTGTGAGTTCGATCCCCGGTGCTGCAAAAAAAAAAAAAAAAAAAAAAAAAAAGAAACATCACATCTTTTTATCCATTTCTTGGTTGATGGGCATTTGGGTTGTTTCTAAGATTTAGCTTACAAATTGTGCTAGATTTAAAGACCTAGTCCAAAAATGGGCATCTGAGATGAACACACACTTCTCAGATGAAGAAGTACAAACAGCAAGTTAATACGTGAAAAAATATTCAACAGTACTGGTCATTCAAGAGATGCAAATGAAAGTAACACTGAGATTCAACCTCACCCCAGGAAGAATGGCTAGTACTCAGAAGTCAACCAATAACAAATGCTGGAGGGGCTGTGGGGAAAAAGGAACCCTTCTCTGCTGTTGGTGAGAATGCGGGCTGGTGCAACCACTGTGGAAGTCAGTGTGGAGATTCCTCAAAAAACTAGGATTGGAGGTCCCATTTGACCCACGTGTTCCCCTTCTGGGTATCTTCCCAAAAGAATTAAAAACATCCTACCACAGTGCTATCTGTGCACGTATGTTTATGGTTACCCAGTTCATAATAGCTAGATCTTGGAAACAACTTAAATGCCCCTCAACTGAGGAATGGACAAAAAAGATGCGGTATTTCTATATAATGGACTACTTCTCAGCTATGAAGAACAATAAACTATACATTTTCACTTTTAAATAGATGAGCATTGAAAATATACTTCTCAGTGAACTAAATAAGTCACACATATGTTACCATCGCATTGTTGCACTTGTGTGATGAACTGAAAGAAAACATACATATATAAAAAATTAGTTAAGATGGTTAAAGAAAAAGAATTTTGAGTAAAAGTAGTTTTCACAAGGTCATCTTCAGATTTCATTTTAAATGCAAAATGTTTGCTTGAAAATAATAGAGCAATCATAACGAAAAAGATAGTCATATAACTGGTTTCTCTTGATTCATTGAGGTGAAAATTTTGTGCTAATAATTTTCTGAACGATGTTTCATGTCTATCTCTCTCTTTTTTTTTTTTTTCGGTACTGGGGATCAAACTTACAACCTCATGCCTGGCAGGCAGGCGCTTAGGCCACTGAGCCAAACTCCCGGCCCTATTTTTTTCAAGGCAGGGTCGCACTATGTAGTTCAGGCCAGCCTTGCTCATGTTGTAGCCCAAGCCGGCCTCGAAGTCACAACGCTCCACCTACCTCAGCCTCCCAAGTGCTGGGATTAAAGGCGTGCGCCACCACGCCCGGCTTCTTGTCTATATTTTATACTCTAAACAACTGACTGTGAATATAACAATATGCAATGTGCTGATTATTGCTACTCTCCAATTGGCTTGTGAAATTGTTTTACTTTAATTTCTTACTTTTCTTCTGAAAACCACAAAAACAAATTGTGTTGCTACAAACATAGGCACACATATATTGCTGTGGTGTAATGTTTTTAGCTCTTTTGGGAAAATACCCAGAAGGGGAATAGCTGGATTGATAGGACCTCCAATCCTAGTTTTTGAGAAATCTCTGCACTGATTTCCACAGTGGTTGTACCAGTCTACACTCCTACCAGCAGTGGAGAGCTGTTCCATTTTCCCCAAAGTCCTGCCAGTATTTGTATTTGGTTGATTTCTTGATGACAGCCATTTTTTCTGGGTTGAGATGGAATCTCAGTGTTGTTTTAAATTGCAGTTCTCAAATGACCTATGATGCTGAACATTTTTTCATGTATTTATTTGCCATTTGTATTTCTTCATCTGAGAATTGTATATTCATCTCGGATGCCCATTGTGGATTGGGTCTTTGAATTTGGGTGACCTGGTTTTTAAAAATTCTTCATATGTTGTAGATATAAGTCCTTTGTCTGAGGGACAGTTGGCTAAAACTTTTTCCCATTCTGTCGGTTTTCTTTTCACTCTGTTGGTGATTTCTTTTGATGTGTGAAAACCTTTTAACAAGATGAGATCCCAGTTGTTGATTCCTAGAGGTACTTCCCATGTGGTTTGCTTTTTGTTCATGAACTCTTTGCCTACCCCTATGTCTTCAAGATTTCTACCTACCTTGTCTTCCAGTATATTTAGTGCTTCTGTTTCAATGTTTGGATCTTTGATTCATTTTGACTTTAGTTTAGTGCATGGTGATAGACTGGGATCTAGTTTTAGTCTTTGGCATGTGGAAAGCCAGATTTTCCAGCATCATTTATTAAAGAGGCTATCTCTCTTCCAGTGAACATGTTTGGCTGAGTGTGTTTATACCTGTGACTGCATCTTCTAACCTGTTCTTCTGATCCTCAAGTCTGTTTTTTTGCCAGTACCATGTTGATTTTATCACAGTAGCTTCATAGTATAATTTCAAGTCAGGGATTGTGATGCCTCCTGCCATATCTTTGTTGCCCAGCATTGCCTTTGCTATCTAGGTCTCTTCTGTTTCCAAATGAATTTTAGGAATATTTTTTCTACAACTGTGAGGTATGCTAAAGGTATTTCAATAGGAATTGCATTAAATCTGTATAACAGTTTTGAGAGTATGGCCATTTTCAGTGTTGGTTATTCCTATCCATGAGCAAGGGATGTCTTTCCATTTTCTGATACCCTCTTTGATCTCTTTTTTCAGAGTACTTTAATTTTCAATGTATAGATCTTTTACTTCCTTTTTTAGATTGATTTCTAAGTATTTCATTTTTTTGGAGGCTATGGTGAAGGGTGTGGTTCCCTAATTTGTCTCTGAGTGAGTTTATTGTTTGTGTATGGGAATGCTACTGATTTTTGATTGTTGACTTTGTATCCAGCTATGCTACTGGATTTGGTTATTAATTCTACAAGTCTTTTGGTGGAGTTTTTGTCTTCTATGTAGAGTAACATGTCATCTGCAAATAATGAAAATTTAACTTCATTCTTTCCTATCCTTATTTCTTTTATTTCTCTCTCTCATATAATTGATCTGGTTAATGTTTCCAGAACTATATTGAATACTAGTGGTGATAGTGGTGGACATCCTTGTCTTGTGTGAACTTCTTTTTGGATTATATAATTTTCTTCAATGCAGCAGACTGTTGGATTCTATCTTCTGATGCGGTCTGCCAATCTGTGCCTTTTAAAGGGGTGATTTCAGCCATTTACATGGAGAATTGTTACTGAGAAGTATTAATTTTTTCCTGTCATTAATTTGTTTCTGTCATTTATTTCTGTTAATAACTCCTTTAGTTTTCCTTTTTTTTTTTGTTTAACTATTTGCCTTGCTTTGTACATTCATTCTACTTGATTTTTTGGCTTTATTGACTCTTCCATTCTTGAATATTTTTTTGGAGTGCTGGTTTGCTGTTCATGGATCTCTTAAGTTGTTCTTTGTCATAGAATGTCCCTATTTCTCCATATTTCTTTTTGTTTTTTGTCTTTTTGAGACAGGGTTTCACTATTCAACTCAGACTGGTCTTGAACTCACTTTGTAGCCCAAGCTGGCCTTGAACTTGTAGTGATTCTTCTGCCTCAGCCTCCCGAGTGCTGAGATTACAGGCATGCACCACCATACCTGGCTATTCAATAAATCTTGAAAGATAATTTTGCAGTATATGTGTTTTAGCCTGGGTTGGAAGTTGTTTGATTTTAGAGTTTGAAGCATATTGTAAAGCACTGGCTTTTATTCTGACCATTGGAGGAGACCTGATATGACTACTGTGTCTTTTTTTTTTAAGAGAATAAAACCAAACAAAATAAAACAGAATAAAGCCAATCAAAACAAAACAGTGAAAGTGATATAGAACTTCAAAACAAGATAATAGAAAATCAACAATGGCTTATCTTCAAAATAGCTGCCCTTCCCATCCGATATAATAAAATCAAACAAAACAAAACAGAATAAAATCAAGCCAAACAAAACAATGACAATGATACAGGACTTCAAAACAAAATAGGAAATCGACAATGGCTACCATAACATATCTTGTTATCTTCAAAATAGCTGTGCATGCCATTAGATATAATAAAATCAAACCAAACCAAACAGAATAAGATCAATCAAAACAAAACAAAAAAAATTATACAGGACTTTAAAACAAAATAATAGGGAATTAACAGTGGTTACCACCTTTCCTTTTTAGACATTTCCTCCCCTTTCACTTTCACAATATCTATTGTGCATTTTGGATCCCACTGACTTCTTCAGTTTTTGTTTTTTATTTTAAAGAGGATAAAACAGAATAAACCCAATCAAAGCAAAACAGTGTAAGAAATACAGGACTTCAAAACATTGTGAAATCAATGATAGTTACCATAATGCCTTTTGATGGCTTCAGAATAGCTGCAGATAACTTGAGACATAGTAAAAGTCAGACAGAACAGAATAGAATAGAAGCAATAAAAACAAAACAATGAATGCAATAAAGGACTTCAAGACAAGCCAATAGTAAGTTCAAAATTGCTACCATAATATAGCTTGCTATCTTTGAAATAGCTGCTCCTGCCATCAGATTTGACATAATCAAACAAAACAAAAGAGAATAAAATCCAACCCAACAAAACAATGGAAATGATATAGGACTTCCAAAACAAGACCATAGGGAATCAACAATGGCTGCAACCCTCACAAGGTGACTCCCCCGAGATGACACATTGCTTAGTGATACCCTCTGAGCCTATGATCAGGCCACTGGCCCCAGACCTGCAATGCTAGTGAAACAGCAAAGCACCACAGGCATCCAATTACATTTCACCTCCATAGCTATCATCACAGCGTGTGTTTCTCCAAATAAGCTGGTTGCTTACAGTGCGGGTTGGGGGAATTGGTACTTCTTATTTGTCAGCTCGCACACTGGAAGGGGCTGGGGTCTGGCTGTTCCAGTCCAGTGGTGGCCTGCACATGGCACTGGTTCCCAGACTGGGCTTGCTTGCTGATGCCTTGTTCTGTCTACCCTTGTCCATGAATGGTACTGACTCATGGGGAGAGGCTGAGGTCTGTCTGTTTCAGTCCAGCAGTGGCCCAAACATGGTGCTGGTTCCCTCTCCTTCAGTTTTTTATACTAGGGAGACAACATGATGTTCACCTATGTGACTCTGAACCATTTCACCCAAGAGCATGATCACAAGTTGCATCCATTTACCTACAAGAGCCTCATGATTATCTTTCCTTACAGCTGAGTAGCTTTCTGTTGTAAAAAAAATGCTGTATCTTTCTTATCTGTTCTGTGGTTGATGGGCAAGCTAGCCCTGCTGTTTTCTGGGTTCCTGTCTTATTGAATATTGTTTTCCATCCTTTGACTTTTAGTCTATGAGTTTCCTTTTGAGTCAGATGTGTTACTTGTATACAGCATATTGATGGATCTTGTCTCTTGATCCACTCTGCCTGTGTTTCTTTTTATTGGTGAATTGAGGCCATCTACCTTAATGGCTATGGTCAACATGCAGTGGCTCATGTCTGCCATGCTTTTTTCCTGCTGTTGACTCCCTGCTTTCCCCCTCCATTCAGTTGTCTTCCCTGCTCAGTGATCCCACTTTGCTGCTTTTCCTGGGGCCATGGTCATTTTTATCTCTCTCTAGAATGTCCTTCAGTACTCTTTGTAGGGTTGGTTTGGTGGTCATGAATTCCTTCAGTTGTTCTTTGTCATGAAAGTATCTTATTTCTGCATCATTTTTTTGGTACCAGGAATTGAACTCAGGACCTCATGTTTGCCAGGCAGGCGCTATGAATCTGAGCTAAATACTTGGCCCCTCTCCATCAATTTTGAAAGATAGTTTTGCAGGGTACATCAATCTGGGTTGGAAGTTGTTTTCTTTCAGGACTTGAAATACTTCACTCCGAGCTGTTCTTGACTTGACGATTTGTGTTGAGAAGTCTGTCGTGATTCTGATGGGTTTTCCTTTATAGGTGATCTGTTTCTTTTCTCTAACAACCTTTAATATCTGTTCTTGTGCTGAGTTTCTGGGATCTTAGCTATTGTATGTCTGGGTGTAGATTTATTTTGGTCATGGCTAGTTGTAGTTCTATATGCCTCACTTATCCGTATGTCAGGTCCTTTTCCCATGCCTGGGAAGTTCTCAGCTATTACTTCTGTAAATAATCTCTATATGTCATTTGTGTTGACTCCTGCTTTTTTGCTGACACCTATCATTCTTAAATTATTTTTCTTTGCATCATCTTGCAGCCATAGAATTGTTATTTGTTGGTTCCTTGTTATTTTTAAGAGATCTTTCCTTTCATGATCGCTAGCTGCCTTCCTGTCTTCAAGTCTGACAGTCTATTTTCAGTGTCTTTCAAGTGGTTTTGCCAGCTTTCAAAGGAGTTATTAATTTCCTGGATATCTCTTTGAGTCTGTTTCCTGCATTCCAGTTCTTCTCTACATTGTTCATTTGAGGTTTCCCTCATTTTTCTATGCTCCTCTTTTTTTCTAACTATGTCTTCTTTAGATACACTCAGCAACCCTTTTATTATGTTTGCCATTTCTTCTTTTACCTGAGATATTATTTCTGATCTGATTTCTTTTACAGCCTCATAAAGTAGTTTCTTTACTTTAGTTGCCATCATCTCAGAAATTTTAGGTGTGTGACTTCTGCTTTCTCCCATGTCCATGTCTCCTGGACTTGTTCTATTTGGCCTGGAGGCCAGAGATCACCTTTTGCTCCTTCACCTTGACATTTTCCTGGGTTCCTCTGGATGAGTGGGTTGTGGGGTCCCAGGTGCTTCCCACATTGGCTACCTGTCCACAGTGTAGGGGGATGGGTCAGGCACCTGGGTTTCTCCTAACTTAGGTTCCCCAGGAGACAGTGGGGTGTGTGTGGAGGGTGCCCCTCTAGACACTTGCGGCTTCTCCAAGGAATGGCTGGCTGGTTCTCCTGGCTTGCACTGGCTACCCACAGAAGAGTCCAAGTGGGGGTCTGCTGTGTCTTACTTCTTATCATGTGGATTCATTCTTTTATTGAAAAGAGATTTGCTGGGTGTGGCCTATTCCTGCTGCTGGTCTGCACAAACTTACCACCAATCAGCTAACATCCCCTACGAGACTGCTGTTTCTGCTCCTCTCCCCGGATACCGCCCTCCCCTTTTTCCCTAATGGCCCACACCCACTATATGGACCTAAGTCTGCCTAGATACTGTCCCCTCATTGGCTCTCACTCCCTATTGGCCCGCACCCTCTATATAGCCTGCTGCACTTCCACATTAAACCGGATCTGCGCCATCAACCTGATCTCCGCGTCTCCTTTGTCGCGTTGGTGCGGTCCTGCCTGGAGTGAGGCCCATCCGGCCTCAGTTGGGTGCCAGGAAGTGTTTGTGATACTGAGAATTCTGGAGAACAAAATCTGCCTATTGTAGTCAGGGATTGCAAGTAAAACGGTTATATACAGGACATGTAATTTGTAGCATTATTTATAATGGTCACCCAAAGAGTCAAATGCAAAGAAAGTGCAGGAAATCTGTCCACACACTAAAGACCTAGAAATCTAGCTGAGGGCCTAGATCCCATGGCAATCTCTTGCATGAATCCAGCTGAAGACCTAGAGCCCATGACAATGCCTCCCATGAGTTCAATTGGAGGCCTAGAGCCCACGACAATGATTCATGCAAGTCTGTCTCATGGACCTGCTCTGGGAAGGCCCAAAGGTCAGTGGAGGAAGCTAGGAAGTCTGTTAGTGGGATGAAGAGCCTGTGTTAGTAGGCTGAGGGTTCTCTGCACTGGAGCCAAGAAGTGACACTCAAAATAAGGACCGAGGCTCCCCCAAAGTGAACCACAGCCATTCGCAGTGACAATGAGGTCCCAAGCTTCTCTGATAATGAGAATAGCCAAGTTCGTATCAGGAAAGAAGCTTGACAGGCTCCTCCAGGAGAACCCATGGCAACAGGAGAACCAACGGCACCAAACAACAGCAACAACTCTTCCTCTCCAGGTCTCCTTTTCGTGCTGGCAACAGTCCTCAGATGGGCCATCCACGCTCAGCTCCATGCTGATTCAGTTCAGTTACAAGTTGACCACCAGTGTCTTAGTGTTTCTCATTGCTGAGACAAAACACCTGACACCCAAAATTAGGGAAGGAAAGATTTATTTCTGACAGTTCTTGGAGGTTTCAGTCCATACCTAGCTGGCTCCAAGGCAGCATGGCATGGTGGGGCCACCATTCAGGGCCACCACAGATAGCAAGGTGCCAACTGGCAAGAGAGAGAGGACACGCCTTCTTCCCGCCCTTACACTGTATGTCAGCTCCAGCCTTGGGCCGGTGCAGCACTCACATTGCCAATCCCAGTGCCAGACAACAAACCAATCATGAACACCAGACTCAGCTGCGTTCATGCCATGATTACATGAGATTGGCGGGGCCGTAGGAACATATCTATAACAACGAGTTATGAATCCATCACATTGTCCTTGGAAAATTTAGGTCCCAGATGACAGAGAGAGAGAGAGACAGAGAGACAGAGAGAGAGAGAGAGACAGAGAGACAGAGACAGAGACAGAGAGAGAGAGAGGAAACTCACAGTGATATCAGTCAGGCGTTTCAGGCAGCAAGGAGTCCAGTGGAGCTAGCAAGACTGAGCTGTAGGAGATAAGAGGGTGCCACCGCAGACTGGGGGTGGTCAGAGGAGGCCACCGTTAGAGGGTGGAAATGTCGCTCAAGTCTGAACATGGAGAACAGGCCTTGGGGAGGTGAGGCGGGCAGTGCAGCTGGTCATTGAGGGAGTGGACGGCTGTGGCCCTGAAGGGGAACAGGAGGGCAGCGGGGAGGGGAGATGTGGGGCACAGATGGGAGAGAGGGCTGAGCAACAGGATGGTGGTGACCATGGGGGCAGCTCTCTTCGGGGAGGCACTTGTCTGTTTCTGGGTGTGACTATTACCGGGGCGCCCTGGTGGGCTGTTGAAAACCCCTGCAAACGTAGAATCTGCTGTCCGTGAACACAGACTCTGCAGGAGAGGCACGCAGCGGGTGCTTGCAAGCTGTGGGACCACTCCGGCATGTAGTGGGAGCTTTGGATTTGTGCGTTCCTGAAGGAACACACAGTAGGCCAGCACAGGGGCTTTTCCGATTTGGGGAGACTTCTTTCTGTGTCGCTTCTTGCCGTCTACCTGTGAGCCACAGTAGATTCACGAGGTTTCAGCCCTCAGACTGAAGGACAGGGAGTCAGGAGGAAGCCTGAGGCCGTGCTGGGTACAAGGGCTGTTTTGGGGGGTAAAGGCTGTTCCATTTACTTCTCTTTGTCCTGTTTTTGGAGACAGACACAAACTTGGTCTATGGCGTATGTCAGCAGGATTATCTGTGGAGCTGAGTGAGATCAGGCCTTCCACGGTTCAACCCCAGTCTTCCAACTCATTGGGTCGCCGCGGATTCCCCCACAGCAGTTGGAACAGAGCAAGAGAACATTCTGGATAACTTGGCAAAAACCAACTTTTTTTTAAAAGAAGAAATGATGATTGGCAATTACAGCAAATACAGTTTCAGGGAAAAGGTTAATAGAATTCCATCCACATGCAGCTGTGCTTTGCTAAAATTCTGTGGTTTGATGAACCACCTTTGAGTCAAACGGCTTCCAATTAAAAGTCTTCCAAATGTTTTTCGCTCACTGACTGAGCCCGCGGTGTTTATAAATTCTGTCTGGTTCGCTGACCTCCTTACAATGCAAACGCTATCTCAGATTCCCACCCTGCGTCTGTCGTGGGGTTTCACACAGGTGGGGATGGATTTTGCTTTTAGCCTCCAGCACCTCCTTGCTCTAGTTTTGTCTCAAATTTAGTCTGAGCCGGTGGAGGAAGGACCGTAGCACATTTTCTGTCTGGCCTGTGATTAGTGTACAGCGCCCGCTTAGCAAGGGGCCTGGCTGGTGGGCTCTGTTGGAATACAGAGACAATATTTTTTAAAATTTAAAATCCTTGGCCAATGCAAATCTTCAGCAAGAAATGAATCCTTGACAAGTTGTGTGCGAAGGGCATTTGCTAGCAGCCAAAACTTCTATTAGAAGTGAGCAATGTCTGGGTAACGAGCAAGGTCGTTTCTCCTCCCCAGGTAGCGGTTTTGCAGATTTAACTGGGGCCCTCAAGAGGAACGTCAAGCAGACTGTGAGTCTTTCTTCTTGGTGATGGTGGGGGTGGTGTAGCCTGAGCTTATTTTGAACAGCTTCTGTGCCTCTTTTTAAGTGTAATTTCACAAAACAGGGCTGCCCACTCAGATAATCCCAAAGGTCAGGCAGATAGCACAGGTGAGCAGAGCTGCCCAGGCAGGAGAAATATTTCCCAGTCTCTCAATTCCGCCATGACAGTGACATAAGAGTGCAAGTTTGCTGGCATCTGGTCTTATGTCAGCTGGTGGCAGGGGCGCAGGTGACCATGGTCACTGAGGAACACCCCTGCACCTCAGGGTAGATGTCCTCAGCTGGTGTGAGTTTTTGGGAGGACAGGCCGGGTCTCGGGACTTCTCAGGACAAACTACAAGTCTGAGTGTTTGATGTGAAATC
>RJWM01043573.1:0-13739 GCA_004363535.1 Dasyprocta punctata | reverse complement strand
AGCCCATGCTTTTTTTTCTTTTTCTTTTTGGCTTGCAATAGTATTTTAAAGCTAATCCAAGACTCACTAATGGAACCATGCACAGTAGCACACACTTGTGATCCCAGCACCCGGGAGGCTGAGGCAGGAGGATCACTGTGAGTTCAAGGCCAGCCTGGGCTACATAGTGAGACCCTGTCTCAAAAAAAAGGAAAGATGTGTAACTGCAGTATCACTGGTGCAACTTCTAGGAGTCCCTTAATGTCTAACCCGAGTCCGTTTTCTGGTGTCCTGACTTAGTCTTTTTACCAAGTCTCTGTGAATTAGGATCCGAACAGAATGTATGCATTGCACTTCATTGATCAGTCGCTTCGCTGTCATTTTCTGTTTTTTTCCTTTTCCAGACTAAGTCTTGCTTCGTGCTTAGGCTTTTCTCAAACTTCCAGGCTCACGCGCTGCTCCTGCCTCAGCCTCCCACCTGTTGGGGACTATGAGTGCAAACCATCATGCTGGCCTAGATCTGTTTTTTTAAAAGACAAGCTTTCCTGTTTTTGTTTTTTTGAGACAGGGTCTTGCTGTGTATTCCGAGCAGGCCTTGAACTCGTACCTCCGCCTTCCACACGTTCCAAACGTGGGGATTATAGGTGTGCACCACAGAGTTGGCCGGATTTTGTTTTCTAGAACAGTTTTAGGTTTACAGAAAAATTGTGAGGTAGGGAAAGATTTTTTTTTTTTTTTGGCTTTTTGAGATATGTTTCATTATATAGTTCAAGCTGGCCTTGGACTCATGATGGAGCCCAGACTGGCCCTGAACTCACAGCCACCCACCTGCCTCAGCCTCCCAATGCTGGGATTATAGGAGTGCGCCACCACACCTGCCTCTCGTCTCCTTGGAGCCGCCAGTCCTGTTACACCATGGCCCACCTCACTGGGCTCGTCTTAACATAATCGCCCTGTGAGACCTGTCACGTTCTGGGGTGCAGGCTCCACTTTTCATTCTGGGGACACACTGAGCCTATGTCACTCCCTGTAGGGCTCCTGAGTCTTCGTCCTGACTTCGGGAGGCCAGGCGCCCTGCTGCCAAGCAAGCTGTGTCCAAGGGGCAGTGGATTTCCCAGCAGAGCGACTGGGGGGGAAGGGATGCCCGCCCTGTGCCAGTGCCGGGGTTGGGGCGTCCCCGCTTTGAGAAAGAACCTCTGGCCTGGGCTCGTCTTCGCAGCGTGGCAGGTCCCGGGGCTCCCGTGGGCCGCCCTCATGGCTCGGGACGTGGCTTTAGTGGCTCAGAAACTGTCTCCCCTGTAATCCCAGCCCTCTGGGAGGCTGAGGCAGGAGGGTGGCAAGTGGGGGTCCATTGGAGCAACTGAGTGATTTAGGGAGACCTTAGTGATTCAGTGAGCGCGGCTCGAGAAGCCCAGTCCTCAGTGCTGGAAACAGACACAAACAGAAACGCTGAGCGAAGCCGGTTGTGGTGGCGCATGCCTTTAATCCCAGCACTCGGGAGGCTCAGGTAGGAGGAGCATTGTGAGTTCAAGGCCGGCTTGGGCTACAACATGACTGCAAGGCCGGTCTGAGCTACACAGTGCAACCCTGCCTCAAAACACTAGGGCCGGGAGTTTGGCTCAGTGCCTTAAGTGCCTGTCTGGCAGGCGTGAGGCTGTGAGTTCGATCCCCGGTGCCGTTAAAAAAAAAAAAAAGAAACAGAAATGCTGCAGGCAGCGCTCCCTGTGTGCCGGGCGCCTGAGCCGTTTCCTGGTCCTGGTGTTGGGTTTGCTCTTGGCTCTGCTTTCCCTCGGGGAGGCTGAGGCCGAGCAGCTCGAGCGGCTGCCTGGGCACAGCCCTGCGGTGGCCGCCCCTGTCCCCTCACGGGCGCCTCTGGCTGCCCCTCGGCTGGTATAAACTGCCACACTCGATGCACGGTGCCCATTCGTGCAAGCGGGTGCGAGGTGCACAGGTGTCCAACATGCACTGACCTGGTGGTGCTGCACACCTGTAATCCTTGTACTCCGGGAGGCTGAGGCGGGAGGATCCCAAATTCAAGTCTTGCCTGGGTAATTTAGCAAGGCGCTGTCTCAAAACAAACAAACAAACAAACCAAAAAGGGGCTGGGGATGTAGCTCAGAGGCGGCGCTCTTGCCTCGCTGTGCAAAGCCCTGGGTCTGATCTCCAGCACCAGGGGAAAAAAAAAATCAGAACTTTTGCTCCAGCCAGGCATGATGGTACATCACTGTATCCCAGCACTTAGGTGGCTGAGGCGGGAGGATTGCCATGAGTTCAAGGCCAGCCTGACCTACACAGCGAAACCCTGTCTCAAAAAAACAAAAGAATAATAATAATAAATAAAATATTGTACATTAAGAAAAATAAGGCAAAATGAGGCGTGCCTGCTTCTCCAGCCGGCCGCTTGGCTAGAGCACTTGCAGAGCTGGGGGAGCCTGTTCCCTAGAGATCAGTCACTGTGGAGCTGGGAGAACCCCAGTTTTAGACCTCATCTCCCCCTCAGAGGAGAGGGCCACAGCCTCCAGAGGCCACAGGTGGGGCAGAAGCTTCTTTAAAAACGAAGCCAGGCAGAGGCCAGCAGAGGCCCCGAGCAGCAAGCAGGACGGTTTGGGAAATGGCGAGCACCGTGCAGCCACTTTGCAGGTCGTACCTCCCTGGAGATGCCGCCCTGCCTGTGGAAGGGGCCGGGGCTGGGTGGTGTCGTTCTGCTCGGGGAGTGGCGGCATCTCTGGCCAAGCTCACCTTACTCCCCTGGGCTGCCAGGCCCCTCCTGTGGCCCCGGACACCTGCTGCTCTTTCTCCCCGTGGAGTAGGTTGGGGACCGGGACGGGGTGTGGTGGCTGGTGGCCCTGAGTGACCCTCTTCTCACCCCTGCAGTTCCTGAGCAGGCTGACCGAGAGGTTCGTGCTGGGCGTGGATCTGTTCTTGGAGGCCGTGTGGAAGGTGTGGACGGAGCTGCTGGACATCCTTGGCCTTGACGGTAGGTGCCAGACGCTGGTGCGAGGAGTCGCTTCTCCCAGGCGGCTCGGGGTGTGGGAGGGCTGGGGTCGGGCCTGGGGAAATGATGAGCTTTTCTGTTCAGTTTGGTGCTGGGCCTCGAAACCAGGGCCTGCACACAGAGCCGCTTTAAACATTTTTTAATCTTTGAAATAGACTCAGCAAGTTGCTGCATTTCCCCCACTGGGCTCACACTCATCACCCTCCTGCCTCAGCCTCCCAGAGTGCTGGGAGGAACAGATGGGGGGCACCACGAGCAGCATTTTTATTTTAATCGATAAGCTGCTGTTTCAAACTGGGCATAAGGTGTGTGTGCCTAAGTCCCTGTCCCTGGGAGGCTGAAGCAGGAGGATCACAGGAACCGGGCCACGGTGGACCACGTAGTGAGGCCCTGTCTCAAAAACACAAAACAATATGCTAATTTGTTTCACTTATACTACTAGTTTGTCATTAAAAAAATCTGATCTTTTTATTGGTTTGTTTCTTTGCTGTAAGAGAGCATCTCTTCTGTCGATGGCTTGTACTCCAAGTAACACTACGGCCAATTCTTTTAAAGACTGTGGTACACAGCGAATTAACTATGTTATTCTCTAATTATTCTGTTAAGAAATTGTGTTTTATTTTTCAATATAAATAAGAAGAGAGCCATTTGCATTTTCTTTATTAATATCAACTTGTATTACATTAAAATAATAAATAAATAAATTTAAAAAAAGAATCCCCTGCCCCGTCCAACCCCCTGAAAAAAATTGAGCCAGGCGTGGTGGTGCACTCCTGTGATCCCAGCACTGGGGAGGCTGAGGCAGGAGGATCAACATGAGTTCAAGGCCAGCCTGGGCTACATAGTAAGACCCTGTCTCAAAACGACAACAAGAAAAGTGAGGGCACAGGGACACAAAGACTCTCTGTCTTCGAAGACAGAGGCAGAAGTTGAGGCACTGCAGCTGCAAGCCATGGACCCCTGGGGCCACCAGAAGAAGGACAGCCAAAGGTCCCCCCCATAACTGTGGCAGCCCCAATTTTAGACCTGGGCCTCCAGGACCGCACCGGGGGCATGCCCAGCGGAGGCCGGCAGGTGGGATGGTTTATTTATTTCCGTGTCTGGTTGGTTTTGAGGCAGGGTCTCGCTGTGTAGCCCAGGCTGGCTGGCACTCCTGCGATCCTCCTGCTTCAGCCTCCTGAGTGCTGGGATGATAGGTGCGCGCCACCACACCTGGCAGGTGGGGTGGGTTAAAGCAGACCAGAACTAGCAGAGCCCTGGTCTCGGGGTCCCCCGAAGTCCTGACACCCCCTCTTTCCAAGGAGAGGCCAGAGGCGGGTGCGCTTGTGTGCTCCTGGTGTCGCTGTCACCCGGGAGGGAGCCGCCTCTCAGCAGCAGCCCCGGGGACAGCCCGCCCTGGGGACGAGGCTGACTCAACACGCCGCCCAGATTTGCCAACCGTGTGCAATCAAGCCCGGCAGCCCCAGCCGACCCGAGAGCCCGAGGCCCCGGCCCGTGCCGGAGCGGCCTGGGAGAAACAGCGCGGGCACCGCGGGCTCACTCGGTTTCCGGCAGTCACATCGGGGACCGGAGCTGCGCATTGTGATGACGCTTATGTCAAACATTTATCGTTTTATTTTTTGAGACACAGTCTCGCTGTGCAGTTCAGACTGGCCTTGAGCTCGCTTTATAGCCCAGGCTGGTCTCACCCTTGCAAGGATCCTCCTGCCTCAGCCTCCCAGAGTGCCGGGGTGGTGGTGGTGGTAGGGGCGTGCACTAACTACCACACCAGGCTCCTGGTTCCTTTCTTTTCTTTTTATTTATTTTTATTTTTTAATTTTTAATTTTTTTTTTTTTTTTTGTGGCACTGAGGATGGAATTCACAACCTCACGCCTGCCAGACAGGCACTTTCGACACTGAGCCAAACCAGTTTTTCGAGGCAGGGTCGCACTGTGTAGCTCAGGCTGGTCTTGTGCTCAGGTTGTAGCCCAAGCCGGCCTCAAACTCACAACACTCCTCCTACCTCAGCCTCCTGAGTGCTGGGACTAAAGGCGTGCGCCACCATGCCCGGCTCCTTTTTATACTTTTAATTTCGAGACAGCCTCTCACTAAGTTGCTGAGTGCCCAGGCTGGGTTTGAACTTGGGATCCTCCTGCCTCAGCTTCCCACGTGCTGGGGTCACCCTGGCTCTCAGCACTAACTAACAGCACCCACATTTCTGTCCAGTGCTCTACACAGAGCTGGGTGGGGCATATGGCTCCCTTCATGAGGGGACAATCTGATCAGTCCGATGGCTGTGGGGTGGCCCTGTCTGTCCCACACGGGGCTGAGGAGGCACCAGCGGGCGGGTCTCACAGCAGGGCAGGGCGTGGGGTCCGCTGCAGCAGCTGTTCCTGAAGCCCCTGGGTGTCCTGGTGTGACCCGAAGTGACCTGGGGCACGTTGGCCACCCGTGCCAGGTGCCTGAGAGCCGCTGGCCTCAGTGGGATACACTCGGGAGACGACTCCCTGGGGACAGCCCAGGCAGGGCCAGCTGGGTGTGGCGTGGTGTCCCTGTAATCCTAGCCCTCAGGAGGCTGAGGCAGGAGGATGGCAAGTAAGAAAAAAGGCCAGGACGCAGGTCATTCTACAAGGAAACAGGGCAAAGAAACTGGACTCCAGGGTGCTGGACTCCAGGGTGTTTCCTGAGGAGCAGAGACAGAAGTGATACAGAAGCTGCTCTGAGTTGCCCCTGGGTCCTGGTCGGCCCGACACCTCTGGGTGTATTGCTGGTCACCTGGGAGCTACGGGGGCCGTCCCGGAACTGGGCCAGCTACAGGGCTCCTGGAGATAAAATAATATGTGCATTTCTGAAATAACCCAAAAAAGTGTGTGGAGAAATAAGGGCAAACGTGGCAAATTTTAATAATGGTTTGTCAGAGGTGGTTTCAGGAATATCCCCCTGAATCTTTCTTCAGCTTTTTTTTTTTTTTTGGGGTACCAGGGTTTGAACTCACAGCCTTGTGCGTGGCCAGGCAGGCACTTGTGCCACTAAGCTAAATCCCTGGTCCTTCCTGCACCCTTTTAGATGCCCTTAAGCTTTGCACTTAGATACCACTGCTCCTCTTCCTTCCAACTTTGATATGGAACCCAGGTGAGACTGAAACCCAAGGTAACAGTGGCTGAGCCAAGATGGAGTGTATTTCCTGGCGGTCACAGCTAACAGACAGCTGAGCAGGTGCCAACATGGCAGCCTGCTGCACACTGTCCTCAGGACGGGGACCCCCGCCCCACGCACACGCAGGTGATTTCCCCTCCTTCAGAGCCCAAGATGGCTGCTGCAGCTCTAGCCATTGCATCGACCATCTAGGAGGGAAACAGGAGGAGGTAAAAGGCCATTCCCACCGCCTTTATTTATTTTATTTATTTTTTCCTCACTACTTTTACAAAAAAAAAAAAACAAAACTCAAAGCTACTGCAAAACACTTTCGGTCACCTCATCTTGGCCAAGAGTACAACTGCACAGGAGTCTGGGAAATTCTTTTCACCCAGCCGGCTGTGGCCTGCCGTGGGGGGCGATGTGGGGGGCGACGCAGCAGGGGGATCGCGGGCGCGGCGGGGCGGGGGCGGGGCGGGGCCTGGCGCACGGTGACCTGACGCCCCGCCTCTGCTCCGCCCTGCAGTGTCCGACCTGCGGCAGTACCTGAGCCCCGCCGCCGTGTCCAGCAGCCCGGCCCGGGCGCTGCTGCTGGTCGGCGTGGTCCTCCTGGCCTACTGGTTCCTGTCGCTGACCTTGGGCTTCACCTTCCGCGTCCTGCACCTGGTGTCCGGCCGCTTCTTCTGGGTGGTGCGCGTGGTGCTCTTCTCCATGTCCTGCATGTACATCCTGCACAAGTACGAGGGCGAGCCCGAGAGCGCCGTGGTGCCCCTGTGCCTGGTGGTCGCCGTCTACTTCATGACGGGACCCATGGGCTTCTACTGGCGCAGCGGCAGCCCCGGTGCGCCCAGCGGCCCCAACGTGGAGGAGAAGCTGGAGCACCTGGAGAACCAGGTCCGGCTGCTCAACATCCGGCTCAACAGGGTGCTGGAGACCTTGGACCGCCCCAAGGACAAATGAAGGTCAGCCAGCCGGCTGGAGCCACCCGCACCCACACGCGCGCCCAGAAAGCAGAAGAGAAAGAAGAAGCCGCCAACGCCAAACCCCAAGCGATCTTAATAAACGGCAGCCAGCGAGCCAGCCGGGCGCCTGGTGAGGGTGTTTCCAGCCGCGCGGGAACCGCAGCACCCACCCACCCACCCACGGGACTCCGCGCCGCGCCGCCAGGGGGCGGCCCTGGGCAGAATATTTTTTAAAGACTAGAACCGTTCTGAGCTGTACAGTCAGAGAAGTCTATCTGTGCATAGAACATAAAAAGTTAATTTTTCAAACATTTAAGTACATCTTTTGTAAGGTTTTTAAATAAAGGCAGATGGGGTCAGGTTTGCTAGAATTTTCCATCGGGGGGAAGAGCGTGTTCATCGGACGCTCTCAGGCAAGCGTAGCAGCGGGTGGGCCGGCCTTTGTCGCCAAGCTGGGCACTGTTTTCCGTCTCCTCGGCTTGGTGGAGGCTTAGTTAATGAACGTTGGCCCTGCTAAATGTGCACGGTTGGTGCCAGGTGTGGTGGCGCACGCCTATGATCCCAGCACTGGTGAGGCTGAGGCAGGAGGATTGTCGTGAGTTCAAGGTCAGCCCGAATGACATAGCAAGACCCTGTCTCAAAAGACAAAATGAAATAATTAAAAAAATGTGGACAGCTGGGCTCGGACACAGCCCAATTTCTTTTGGACCCCAGTGTCCTTCTCCAAACCCTGTCCTTTGTGTTTCTAGACGACCCAAGACAGTTTTCCCTTTGTAGGTTGATACAGGTGTTATGTTTGGTTTTGGTCTTTGGCTTTTGTTTGTTTTGTTTTGTTTTACCATCCTGGGATTGAAGCCAGGGCCTCCCTGCTGAGCTCCATCCCCAGCCCTTTGGATTTTGATTTTGAGGCAGAGTCTTGCTAAGTTGCCAAGACTGGGCTTGATTTGAGATCCCCCTGCCTCATTCTCCCAGAGTGCCTCGATTAAGGCCTGCGCCGCTACACCTGGCTTGTACTTTGACATATTTCAGCCTCAACATTTCCAAGAGGAATGTGCAGGGACAGGACCAAGCTATATCTTGGGGTTCAGTGCCAAGAGCTGCCGGGGTCAGCCTGGAGGTCACTGAGGAAGTGAGCTGGAGTCCGGGTTTGATGCTTGCCAGCCAGGCCTCGGCAGGAAAGCTGGACCCTAGAGGGTTTGTGTGTTTGTTTTGTTTTGATAGGTTTTTGAGAAAGGGTCTCACTGGGTAGCCCAGGCTGGCTTTGAGCTCACAGTGGTCCTCCTGCCTCAGCCTTCTGAGTGCTGAAGCAAAAAGTTTGCTGTAGTTAGAGACCTGTCTCAAAAAAAGGAAAAAAAAAATCAAGTCTGTTTCTGCTTTTATAACATCCTCGGGGGCAGCAAGCCGAGGAGGAGACCACGAGGTTTTCTTGGGCTTTCTGCAGTACAGTGGCTCTGGTAGGTGCTTTTTGTCCGATGTTGGGCTGGGCGTGGGTGGGGACCTGCCGGGAGACCCGCCCAACTGCTGCAGGACCAGGTGCTCAGGACGACTTGGGCGCTGCCCTGGGGCCACTGCTGGTCAGAACCCTGTGTGTCTGTCTGTCAGGACTGGGCCATGGGCTCCCCCACTGGTGGCCTGGGGGGGGAACCTCAGCTGCCAGCACCTCTGGCTGTGTGGAGTGAAGCTGTCTTTGGCTGCGGGGTGGGAAGCAGAGGTTTTGGGGGTGCTTCTGGAGCTTCTGTTTTTAAGGTGCACACGGGAGGGACCCCAGTGATTTCAGGATTGGACCCACGGTTATTTCTGTGTGACCGGTGAATCTTTTGTTTGTTTGGGACAGGTTCTCGCTATGCAGTTCGGGCCGGCCTAGAACTCCCTGTTTAGTCCAGGTGGGCCTTGATCTTGCAGGAACCCTCCTGCCTCAGCTTCCTGAGTGCTGCGATTGCAGGTGTGCACTGCGGCATCGGGCGATGGATCTGTTTTGAAGCTCAGGGTACAAACGCCTTGGGGAGGTCACTGTTGTCCCCTTTCCTTTTGGGCCCCTGGCTGTGCCCCGTGGAGGTGCCCAGGTCGCTCTGCACGTGCTGGCCACAGGGCCAAGCCTCGGCCCTCTCCCCCTGGGGTCCTGGCTGCCCTGGCCTGTTGCGATGCCCACTGCCATCCCGGAAGAACACAGGCGGAGGCAGGCGGGTCACTGTGAGGTCACGGCCAGCCTGGACTACACACGGAGACCCTGTCTCAAAAAAAAAAAAAAAAAAAAAGGAAAAAGAAAAACTGCCCGTCGAGAATGCCCCATTTTTTCTAATTTGACCCAAGTGCAGGCTCTGAAGCCATGCTCACAGTGTACTCAAGTAAACCATGTCTGTTTTGCTTTGTTTGTGGTGCTGGGGATGAAAGCCAAGGCCTCCCTCAAGCGAGGCCAGTGCTCCGCCACTCGGCCCCATCCCCAGGCCCAGTCCTTTGTGTTATGTTACTTTGACCCAGAGCCTCACTAAATCGCCCAGCCTGGCCTAGAACTTGAGCTCCTCCTGCCTCAGCCTCCCAAGTAGCTGGGACTCACAGGTGTGCGCCATCACACCCCGGTAAGATGCCTTCATTTTTAATGAACCCGCTGTTCGTTATAAATACCACTTCAGGGAGGAACACTGTTTGAGGTTCTGATTGAAATCCCAGATGCTGGGTTTGAATGTTTTTTGGAATGATTTTTCAATGCATACATCTCACTTTGGGTGTATTCTGAACCCTAGAATAGCTAAGGATATTGTCTTCTTCCATTCCACGGAAGCTTGTAGGTATCTGGCCCACCCCATCTCTTTCTTTGTTCTTTTGTATGTGGAAAAGTGTATTTTTGTACCATAGCCCACCTTGAAGAGCACCCTTTTTCGGTCTTCAGGGCTGTATAATATACCAGTGTAAATTACACACCTTCTAACAGTGACTTCACGACATGCGGAGGCCAACTCCCGCGCGTCTGTTGTAATTACTTCAGGACCAGTTTTTAACATCTCTTATTCAGTGTTCACTTGCAGTGTTTTTGTCTCCGAGTCGACACTCACTCTACCAACCGCAGGAAACAGTCCGGAATGGAGCGGCCACCCCCAGGCTGCCCGTGGTGCCCTTGTCACTCGGAGGCCCTTGGGCCCTGGCCTTGGCAGCCGGGCTCTACACGTGGCCGCAGGTCCCCAGCAGGACACAGAGCGATGGGTGGGGGCCGGGGACCTGGAGGGGCCTCTCAGAGGGAAGAGGAGGCGGGGGTGGGGGGTGGGGGACGGGGCGGCTCGGTGCCGCAGAGTGGAGCGCGGGACTTGTGCACCCACGGAGACGGGGTCACCAGCTCCGGACCTGTGTCCAGCTTGCACAGGGTCAGCGGGGGTCTGAGGACACAGGTGACACCTGCACGCGTCCCTGCACCAGTCCTGCTGCCGCCTCAGCTGGTTTTAAATCTTTGCCGCCCGTCTGATGGGTCTCGGGTGACACGCGGGGAATTTTGGAGGGTTTGGAATCTGCTGACTTAACCCGAAAGCCAGCTTCTGCACCCCAGCCTCTCTTTTGCAGTACTGGGGGTCGCACCCAGGGCCTCCCCGCTGAGCTCCATCCCCAGCCCTTTTTAGTTTTTCATTTTCAGACACTCAGGGGTCTTGCGGAGTGTCCCGGCTGGGCTTCAACTCGCCACCCTCCTGCCTCAGCCTCCCAAGTGCTGGGATCACAGGTGTGCACCGCCGCGCCCGTCGCAGCTGTTTCTTTCGAAGGCTGGGGCTTGAAGCTGGAAGGCGGAGCTCGGCTCTGCCCCTCGCCGGGCGCGCCGGGAACCTTCTGCTGACAGCGCCCCAGCGGCCCGCAGGCCTTTTGCGCCCCATCATTGGGGTTTGCGCCTCACTAGTGAAGGACAGGGTCACAGGGCCCTCGCGTGTCCGTGGACAGCTCAGGCCCCAGGTGGGACCCGTGGCGACCCCGCTGTGCTCTCGGGGACACGGGCGGGGTCACGTGCGCGGCTCGCTTCTGCGCCTGCGCGCATGCTCTGTGCTCTCCCGCCCGTGTCCCTCCGTGGGGTCCTGTGTCGGTGACCAGCGTCCACACCAGACCTCGCGGGGCGATCCTGGCCCTGTTTCTAGCTCACATTTCGTGAGGTGCCATCCCGGGCACCAACAGTGTATTCCTGACTCAGTCCCTATTTCGTGTGTCTGGCTACAAATTTTATATAGCGTTTGATTTGACACGATCGAAAGCCATTTGAGCGTAGTGCAGCGTGCGCGCGTGCGTGCGTGTGCGTGTGTGTGTGTGTGTGTGTGTGCACTTCAGTCCCTCGAGCCTTGGGAAACTGGTTCCTCAAATACATAGATATAAATGTATCGGGCTTATTTTTTTGCGAAGTGATAGATACATTCCTCCTATTTATTAAATCACTGGCTTTGGTGTTCTGTAGAGAAATTTGTAGATCGATTTCGGAACAGAATTAAACTATCGTGAGATTATTCGCTCAATAAATGTTTATTGTAATTTTGTTGTGTGGGCTTTTTTTTATCTATTTATTTTTGTTTGTTTTACGTTCTGTGAATTTCTGGAATCTATTTTGTCACTTCAGCCCGGCATTGGGGACGTCCCCAAATTTAGACAGGTGATGGCGGGTGCTATGAGTTTGTTCCCCTACCAGAGGAAACTCATAAAATCTTTACGTGTTAATTTGGAGTTAGAGTTATCAGCCAAAAATATCAAATCACCCAGTTAAAAAAAAAAAGCTTTTTTTTTTTTTAATTGGATTTTACAATGTGGTCAGGCAGTCCTTGAACTCAAGGCACTCCTCCTGCCTCAGCCTCCTGAGTGCGGGGTTACAGACATGGGGAACCCCAGCTGGCTAACAATATACTTTCATGGTTAACAAAGTTAGCCCAATAAGTGATCTGTGAGGCTTGAGAAATGTATTTAAAAGTAATATTTTTTTGCAGCCCATGTAAATGGCACACAGGAGGCCGAGGCAGGAAGATCTCACGTTTAAGGCCAGCTGAAGCAATTTAGTGAGGCCCTGTCTCAAAATTAACAAAAAACAAACAAACAAACAAAAAACCCGCTTTTTAAAGGACTGAGGAGGTGGTGCCTGGCTCATCTGTTTTCCTTCCTTCTTTCCTCTTTCCTCTTTCTCTCTCCCCTCCTTCCTCTTTCTTTGGTTGAACTCAAGAGCCTTTTCACTGAGCTACGTTCTAGGTTTTGTTTTTTGAGACAGGGGCCTCACTGTAATTCAGGCTGGCCTTGAACTCACTGTGTAGCCCAGACTGGCCTGAAACTCAGCAACCCTCCTGCCTCAGCCTCTGGAGTGCTGAGATTACAGGCATGCACTACCAAGCCTGGCTGGGACCTTATTTTTAACGAATGTGGTTATTCATTAACTCACAGGTGTGTGCCACCATGCGCAGCACACTGAGCTCTGTTCTTCACCCCCATACTTCATATTTTTATTTTGAGACAGGGTCTCACTAAATTGCCCAGGTTCAGCTCCAAGTTGCGACGTCCTGCCTCGGCCTCAGTGCTGGGGTCTCAGGCCGGTCTGTTTCAAATGTGACCGCTAGAGGGCGCGCTCTGCACAGAGGCTCGCGGGATACTTTCTGCAGGGCCACGGTGACAGCCGGTATCTCAGGTGGAAGTTCGTTAACTGCAGGGGCCAAGGAGACTGTCCAGGGCTGTCCCCGAGAGGGGAGGGGCGGGGCCCGGGAACACGTGACTCCCGAGGGCACTAGTGTGCTCTGAACTGTCCTGTGTCCCGGACACTGCGGCTCCCAGTCCGTGGCCATGGTGCCCACGGCCCCAAGCAGGCGAGGTTGGAGCCCTTCCGGTCCCTGGGCTGCAGACAGACACGCAGGTTGGGGGCAGGGCTTCCAGAGGTCCGGCTTGGTGGCTAAGGGGCCGGGAAAGGAAGAGACCCCGTTCCCGGAGTGGCCGCATCGGTTCACCTCGGCTCTGCCTACCCGCCGCGATGAAGCTGCCCAATCGCTCCCGAGAGGGTTTAATCCCACAACATGGCAGCCAGACGCGTCCGGCCTCAGAGAGGTTGGGAAACTCGGCTCAGGGTCAGGCAGTCCTCAGGGAACCTGGGCTTCAGCCTACGGTGTCACGCCACCCCTCCCAAAGGCAGAACAAAGGCACCTAGTTTTGGAGGCACACTTTTGTTTGAGACATGGTGTTGCTGCATAGTCCAGGCTGGTCTCAAACAGAGATCCTCCTGCCTCAGCCTCCAGAGTGCTGAGTGTACGTTTGCTACCATGCCTGGTTTAGCCCTACTTTTGTAAGAATAGGAAAAAAAAAAAAAAAAAAAAAAACCATGAACGGGAGCATGTTCAACTGGGTATGGTTGTGCACACCTGTAATCCCAGCACTTTGGTGGCTGAGGCAGGAGGATCGCTGGGAGTTTGAGGCCAGCCTGTGCTACATGGTGAGTTTAAAACCAGCTATGTAAAATAAAGTAGCTGTCTTGGTTACTTTTCTCTCCTTGCTGAGACAAAACATCTGACACCCAAAATTAGGGAAGGAAAAGTTTATTTAGCTTACAGTTTTTGGAGGTTTCAGTCTATAATCAGATAGCTCTAAGGCAGGGTGGCATGGCCCAGGGGCAACCGTTCATGGCATCAGCAAGCAAAAGCAGCCAGAGCAAAAGCAGCCAGAGCAAAAGGGGGTAAGGAGCCTCTTCTCCCTTACATTGTACACA
>RJWM01043572.1:0-13740 GCA_004363535.1 Dasyprocta punctata | reverse complement strand
AAGGACGACATTCTCTTTTCTGTTCTTCCAGCTGCTAACTTCCTGCCGGGAACTGCCTTCGGCCAAAGTCCCAGAATTCCCAACCTGGGAAACTTGACCGAGGCCAGTGTCCTGCGATCAGGAGCAGAGTCGGGGGCAGTGCGCATAGCAGGCTTCTGCCAGCTGGGCCCCGTGTCACCCCACACCAGTCCCGTGTGAACTTAGAGTGCAGACCCAGAAAAGGATGAGGCTCTAATCGTTTAGCTGTTTTAGGTTCCAAGTGAGAAGAAAATGCAGTTTCCCAAGCGATGGAATTTCAGCAGCCAACTTCACCAGGAGTTGGGATAATTCTTCTCCCCAGGGAGCGCCATGTGCAGTTTCTTCAACACACGACAGGGCGCTTTGGGACACAGCAGCGTGCTACGCCCTCTTCCCCATCTGCCCTTGTGAGACTCCTGTGCTTCCTGGTGTTTACTTAATTCATGGAAAAATGCTTTCGAAATGCAAAAGCAAGTTTTCTTCTTCTTCTACCTCTTCCTCTTCCTCTTCTACTTTTTCTTCTTTTTTTTACTTTGAGATTCACATCTATAAACAGAATGGATATTCTATGTATTATTTATGTTTCTATAATGCTAGAAAAGAGTCTTCAGTAGGACTGGGGGTTTAGCCAGTGGCGTAGGTGCCTGCTTGTCAGGCATGAGGTTGTGAGTTCGATCCCTGATACCAAAAAACAAACAAAAACAAAAACAAAAACGAAAACAAACAACCAAAAAAAAAATCCAAAAAAGAGTCTCCAATAATACTGTAAAACATAAAAAAAAAACAGGGACTGAAAACAGGTTTTATTGCTTTATTGTAATTTATTTTTTAAAGTAAAATATAGGTTTAATGATATATAATTCAAATTACAATTGCACTTTTAGATTTTCTTATATATCAGCAAGGCATCAGTTTGTAATCTCCTGTTTTTTCCGTTTCAGCTAACTTTGCTCACACTGATATTTTTATTACTTATATAAGATTGATATTTTTAGGGTAAAAACATTTTATAAAACTTTATGGTCTTCCAAAAGGACACTTTATCTTCACATTTCCATTGAGAATTTTTATGTAAAATAATCTTGGTCATTCTAATCAGATTATAATGGATTACTTAAATCATCAAAAGAGACATTGAGCTTGCCATCGGGTATCCATTCTGATTTAAAGGTCTCTGTTTGACATACATCTAACTGCTTTCCATAAAACTCTAGATCATTTTTTTTCCCACTCCCTGGCAAGAACAATTTAATTCGTTTCTGTATGGAGGATCCTTATATACTCCAGTTCTCTGTGCATTTGGCCCAATGATGTTAGCTCCTTTAGTCTTTTATTAAATGTGACTGCTAAAATACAAGTCATGTAGATGATGTAACTCAAATCCTACCACCCTTTCTCCTAAGGAGAAGAGAAATCACCTTTCTTTGAAAATGCCCATTTTTTAGATAGTTCAGCCTTTATTCAAGGAAGTTATTGATGCATCCTGTTTAGGCAGCTGAAGTTACAAAAATGTAACAGAGTTTTTGCATTCATGGGGCTCACAATGATTTAAAAAACCTGCGAGGGATTTAGCTCAATGGCATAAATGCCTCCTTGGCAAGCGTGAGGTTCTGAGTTCAATCCCTGGTACTGGGGAAAAATGATTTAAAAAAACTAAAGTATCTTGTTTGAAACATTAACTTCAGAGTCCAAAATTATGATCATCACCTTTAATCATAGGTCACTTTTATTGCGCTAGTATTGCCACCACCTTCTATGCATCCCAGAACATTTTTCACCTTGTAAAGCAGAAAGCCTACCTACTGAGCAATAACTCATTCCTGACCAATCTACTAGGCCCTGCTAAATATGATCCTATCTTTTATTTATATGAATTTATTCCAGGTAACTTGTATAAGTGGAATTGCACATTGTTCATGTTTTACAACTGGTCATTTACTATGAAGTCTCCATGTTGTAGCATGTTTCATAACTCCCTCCCTTTCAAGGTTGAATAATAATCCATTTTATGCATAGACTCCATTTTATTTATGCATTCATCAATGGATCCTTGAGTTGCTGTGGCTATTTTGAATATTGAAGATAGTACTGCTGTGAACGTGCACATGCAAATATGTAGCTGACTCCTTGTTTCAGTTATTTTGGATAAATCCTGAAGTGAAATTGTCCTCATAATATAATTCAATTTTTAATTTTATGAAGAAGTTCCATAATGTTTTTCATAATAGCTGCACAATTTTATCTCCTCACCAACAGTGCACAGAGGTACTACTTTCTCTACATCTTAATCACCACTTGGTATTTTCTACTTCTTTGGTGATAGCATCCTGGGTATTGTGACATGTAGCACTGCATCGTGGATTTGACTTTTTTTTTTCCTTAGTGATTCATGATCTTGAAAATGTTTTTCTTTTTTTTTTTTTTTTTTTGCGGCACTGGGGATTGAACTCACAACCTCGCGCCTGCCAGAGCAGGTGCTTAAAGCACTGAGCCAAACTCCCGGCCCTTTGAAAATGTTTTTCTAATGCTTGTGCATCACCTTTGGAGAAATATATATTCACATAATTTGCTCATTTTTAGTTGAGTTATTTGTTATTCAGTTTTGTATTTAAATATTTTTAGTTAATTCTTTTAGCAAAAATTATCAAATGATATTTATATGTGGAATGGAGGCATTTTAATTAGAAATATTATTTTTAGATGCAATACAGAAATTCAGTTCGTTCTATCTTAACTGCCAATAATGTAACTTGTCCAATATTGTTAGAGTTAAAAATAGTGAAGGAATTACTTTCATGAGACAAAAGAGAATCTCAGAAATTTTTCCTTTTAATAGATTAAGGCTCCACCTGGAAACCTTATGGAGCTCTAATGTTTTAAATTCACTGTTTAATAGAGGCAGATGAATTATAGGTAAGAAAAAATCTTTTTTTTTACATAGAGTAATATTCCCTCAAGCTTAGAATAGCAGAATTTAGAGTTTATATGGGATTACTACTATGTGAGAATCTGCTGATGATCATTTAAACATCTATTGCATTTTTGGAGAAAAGAGCAATAGAAAGAAACTCTTTCAAACATAAACTTGATGAACCTATTGTTAATTAAAGACAATGCCTGATGATCTTCAAAGTTCTTTTTTCCTTTTATAGTATCACAATGATATATTGGTTTTTTATTAATGATTGCCAATTGCATTTGTATTCAATTAAATTATTGGCTCTTTCTTTAATTATGGGAGAAAGTGTAATTTTTCTTTCCCTGGAAAAGGTGTCTCAGGCCAACACTTTCTAAGTCTGCTGCTGACAAGTTCACCAGGAAAACTTACTTAAAATGCTGAACCCTATCATCAGATTTGTACTCAACTTATTTAGATTAATTCCTAAAGGTCTGTAATTTTAACACACAGCTCACAGGATTCTGAGATAATCGACCACAAAGAACAGTTGGGGAAATAATTAATTTGTCTTCTTTTTTTTTTTGGCACCAGGGATTGAACTCACAACCTTGCGCCTGCCAAACAGGCGCTTAAGCCACTGAGCCAAACTCCCTGCCCTAGTTTTCTGAGGCAGGGTCACACTATGTAGCTGAGGTCGGCCTTGTGCTCGCGTTGTAGCCCAAGCCAGCCTCAAACTCACAATGCTCCGCCTACCTCAAACTGCCACCCCCCCACCCCCGCACCCCCCTCCCGCCAACGAGTGCTGGGATTAAAGTCGTGAGCCGTAATTTGCCTTCTTAAAGGATAGAATAAAATAGTAAGTCCTCGCCAGTGTAAGGATGTAGCCAAGATCCCTCCAGTGTTTAGTGACGAAGCTTGACTTTGAAACCAACATATCTTATTCTAAAACCATCTACAAATTATCAGTTTACAAAGAATTAAAGTACATGCTCATTAGGCTGTAGTTGAATCATTTCAATTTTTCTTTTACTCTTGAAAAGACTTTTTCTCTCACAATTTTATTAATACATATTGGTTGTACATATTAATGAGATTTGTTCTGGCAGATTTGCACATGACTTAACATACTTTAATGATTTCCCCACGTCATCCCCTCACCCTAACCTCCATCCTATTTTCACATATGACAGGTGAGGTTTTGATTTGTATGGCATATTTTAATCCTTTTCATAAGCTTTGTTACCTTTCCTTAGACCTCTTACCCTTCTTTATTTCTTTTTCTCGTTTAATAATAGTTTCCTTTCTACTTTCTTGTTGTATTTTTTAGATTTCACATATTTGGAAGAACATGCAATATTTGTCTTTGACTCCTGAAGTCTGACCACATTTCATTCCTTTTCACAACTGGATAATATTCCATTTTGTATGAAGCACATTTTCTCTATTAATCTGTCGATGGTCACCTAGGTGACTCAATGTCTTGATTATTCTACATTGTACAACAGTAAACATAAGTGTGTAGGTATCCCTGTGTTATGCTGGCTTTAATTCCTTTGGATGTATACTAAAGACTGTTATTGCTCTCTTTTTGCTCTTTGGTGAACCTCTGTACAGATTTCCATAGTGGCTGTGCTTTGCACTCCCACCAGCAATGTAGGAGGGCTCTTTTCCCCTTATATTTTCATTAGCATTTAATGTTGTTTTGTATTCTTGAATATAGCTATACTAAATGGGGTGAGATGGAATCTCAGTGCAGTTTTGATTTACTTTACGTTAGTAGCTAAAAATTTTGAACATTTTTTCAATTCATTTCCCCATTTATTGATTGTATTATTTGAAATTTTAGTGTTAAGTTTTGTGTGTTCTTTGTTTCTCTAGAAGTTAATCTTCTGTCAGAAAAGTAGCTGGTAACATTTTTATCCCATTCTGTGGGCTGTCTCTTTACTCTGCTGGTTGTTTTTAGCTGTTGGAGAATTTGAATTTGATGTAGTCCTAGTTGTTGTTCCTTGTTATCTCTGTGATGTTGAATTCCTATTTAGGAACTCTTTGCCTGAGCCTGTAATTTCCAGTCCTTCCCCTGTGTTTTCTTTTAACAGTTTTGAAATTTCAGGTCTTACCCCTAGCCTTTGATCCATTCTGAACTGGATTTTGTGCAGGATGAGAGATAGGCAACAAGTTTTAGGATACCCAGGTTTCACAGCACCACTTGTTAAAGAAGTTGTCTTTTCTCAAACATATGGCTCCTTTGCCAATAATCAAATTGCTATATGCATGTGGCTTTGTTTCTGCTTCCTTTAGCCTGCTGCACTGTTACACATGCCTATTTTTGTGCCAGTAGTATGATGTTTTGTTGTTGTGTTTCATAGTATAATTTGAATTTGGGTGTTGTGATATTATGTACCAGATGTACTCACATCTGTGCTTTGGGCTCTGTTAGTATAGCACAATGATTAAGATTCGAGCATCACACTCAATTTCTTGGTGTCGGCTCCTAGCTGCACTACTGATGGACTCTGTAAATTGGGCAAAGTTCCTGTATTTTCTGGGCCTTGATCTTCTTATTTGTAAAGTGATATACTGATAATGGTTATATCACACAGAACTGTGACGAAATTAGTTGATTCGTATAAATAATTTAAGTAGTGCTGAGAGTATAAATAAAGCAAGGTAAATATTAACTACATTCACATGAATGACAGTATAATAGCCACATATTCACGGGTCACAACTGTATTTATATTTGAATGTTATACATACAAAGTTATAAGTAGTAATATAATCGGGATTAGGGTGAAAATTATCATGGGTATACTTAGTACTTGAAATGCCAAAACACACAAATCAAGAAATGAAGTCGTATTTCTGAAAGATGTTAAATGGACTAAAAGGAAATTTGTTTTCTGAATACCATTTCCTTTTGACATTAGCAGACATCATAACGGGCACTGGAAATAATTGGTCTAGAAATAACCCCCTTTCCCTCACAGTGAATTTTCATACCATATTTCCAATTGAGTCTGATGTATTTTTGGCCCTTGGTTTTTTTATTTTCCTTTATTGCATCTTGCAAATTCATTCAGAGAGAAAAGATTCGCTGGTAACTAAAAATGGAACTTGACTCACCTGAGCCCTTGTTCTCATACGTCTGCCAACAACAGGCAAACGTGTGCTTTAGAAAATACTCTTCCAGCCACTTCCTCCCCTTCTTGTTTTTAACGTGTGAAAACTCTTATGTGATTTAAGATAGAATACTTTGTCACTCTGGTCCTTTAAATTTGCCTTATTGTAATGAACATTTCTGTTATTAGTATTTAGTAACTCTGCCACTTGTTATTTGACAATTCTTGAAGTTGACTTGTAACATGTATTATTTTTCTCCACTCTTATTTTTATTCTTTTATCTTCATTTCGTTTAATCATATTGGAAAACATAAAACTGAAAACCTTGCCTCTGAATTTTAATTCAGAGGTCTTCTTGGATAAACTAGGTGTCAAGTTTAACTAACGATTTCTAAAACATCATATGTAAAAGCTCTGTAGGATGTCCTTTAAGCTCTGAGTTCTTAACCCCACAAGACTTTGGTTTAACAGATCTGAGTTGGTTCTTCCCAGGTATCTGAACTTTAGATAAAATCCAGACCCTATGTATGGATGTAGGTCCTGGAATATTACTTACAGAAACTGAAACACTGAGCCTAATCCTATATTAGAAAACCACTCATTATTTCCTAATCATATTTCCTAATCACTCTGGGGCTGGGTTCTCTTTCTATTTTAAGTCACTTGTGACTGAGGTCTCCAGCCTGGACCGTGGCATGGGGCAGTGTAGAAAGCATCCTCTTTGCTGCTCTCATCTTGACTTTTATCTGTTGAGTAGCCCTTGGGAAAGCCCCTTAGGTCTTCTGGGACTCGCTTCCTTTCCTATAAATAGCAGTTTAAATGACTGTCAGAGGCTGTTGGGTGGATTAAGAGAAATGAGTTGTCTGAAAAGATGCTGCCGTAGTGCCTGGTATATCTTGAAAAATCAATATATGTTAGTTCTTTTCCCATCTATCTATGACATTTCTGCCACTTATCTGTCTACAGTCTTCGTGACCTCTGCCTCTGCAATATTTACTTGCCTTTAAGTCACTTCCTGGCTTGCTGTCTTGCTCAGTGTGATCCTGGCTGTTAGGTTCTGAATTCTCCCTCTGTCTTGTTCTAGCAGTCCAAATAAATGGACAAGTTTGATCTCTCTGTGCTGTGTTCATTGATTACTGTATTCAAGTTCTGAATTTTATCATTTGATGCTCTTTGCGGGTGTCAAGCAAAACCTTGAAGTGAATTATAATTCTAAACAAATCAGAGCAATAAAAGTACTAATTGCTATTATTTTGTAAAGTATATACTACTTTTTAAAGGAGTTTTCCTAACAAGTACAGTTTCTTCCTCTGTGGCATTGAAATATAAATAAACATATAATTTTATCTTTTTCTTAGTGAAAATTTAACAAGTGTATTTCACACATAAAGTGAAAGACAACTGTTAGTTACAATTAATGTCATTCTAGTTCTCCTAAAGGACAAATTGCTACTAGTTCAAAATAATAACTGAAACATTTATCATCCCTTGCCCTCTAACTGTTAAGAATCTAGATAGAACTTGCTTTCAAAGAGCACTTTTTGATCAAAGAAGCTGGTTCAGTAGTTTGAAGAGAACGCTTACTTTTCAAAATGTAGTCACAATAATTCTATTTTTGGAGTCATGAGAGCTCCTGTGAAAGTCCTCCTGGAGGGCTGGGGAGAGAACTCAGAAGCATAATGCCTGCCTGGCAAGTACAAGGTCCTGAGTTCGATTCCCAGTTTCCTAGTACCACAAAAATGTCATTATAGAGGTGCTACATTGACCTCAAAATTTTGAAATACAGGCATATATTTTGGAAAATGCCAAAGAAGATTGCTTGGCTCGATCCTCTGTGCTCAAAAGCTACAAATTTTATTTAATCAAATAGTCACAATTTATTGGACCATAGAGAATTCAATGTCTTAAATATCATAAATAGATGTATTTGGAATGCTTGTTGAGTCTGAGGTTATATGTATTTATATCTCTGTGTACTCTTACATATTTGATGACTGGATAAATAAGCTATTTCTTATTTGGGTATTGATACTTTCATTCATTCAGCCAAGTCAATGTAGTATGCTCATTAGGTGTCAAGAACTATAATAAGATCTTCAGGGAATTCAAAGAGAAAAATAAGTATATTATATCTGAAGCCTGCTCACATGCTCTTTGTGGTACTGTAAATTGGTATTTTTTTGCAAGGTAAATGGATAGACCCTATTGACAGCTCAAATGTGTGAATGTTTTGAACATGGCATTACCATGTCTGGGAACTTCTAAAGGAAACTGTATGTGTGCTTTTACATGTGTCTGTATCTGTATGCACGCATGGATATGAATGTGGAATGACAGGTATGGGCAAATTTTAGTTGCAGCATTGCTTACAATAAGAAAAGAGAATCAACTCAAATACCCATTAGTAGAGTTATGCTTAAATACTTGACAACACTGTGGTATGTTCTGCACAGAGAGTTGATTCCATTGTATGAACACAGCCTTCCAAGATAAAACACAATACTTCTATCAAGGTCTCATTTTTGTTTGAAAATAAAATAACCACAAGAAAATCCATAAATAAAGTAGGTACAAAATACTAAAACTTGAAGGCAAATATCTGTAGAGAATGAAGTTGTAGGCAGAATTTTCCTTTCTGTATTATGTATTTTTAAACTTTCTAGTACTTCTTTATCCAGAAAATAACATTTCATATATTTCTATTTTATTTTTTCATATATTTTCTTCTCAGCCTGTAATTTAGTGTAAGAACAAGAAACACAGAATGGCTTTCACGGCTCAAATTCCCTTGTGCAAGCCAGGGCTCACCACGGATGAGACCCAGGTGACACACGCCCATTCATAGCCTGGGACTTACATCTTTTTAAAGCCTGCATCATTCCTGTCCCCCGGAGTAACTAGGAACTCTTGATTATTAAACATCTTAGTAGCAATGGTAATTTAAAATTACTGGTAGATGTGTATAGCTCTTAATCAAAAGGAAGTTAAACTAGAAAAGACAAGACTGAAGGCTACATACTTTTCCAATTATTTGCTTCTACATGTAAATTAGCAATTCATACACATGCAACAACTATCATGAGAAGGCCATTGCCTTTCAACATGCTTTAAATATGTGTATGTGTAATTTTTAAAAAGTAATTATTTTATTTTTAACTTAGCATGATGTGTTTGAACCATCAGAGCTTCAGGAAAAAAATTTGCAGTTATGAACTTTCAGAGATGGCAGGTGATATATATCTCTTCGTTTTGGTGCATCAAAATATGTAATTTTTCTTTTATCAACAATGTTATGAATGCATTTAACTGTCAAAGAACTAAAATCTAACCAACTGCCATGTTTCATCTTGAATGGAAATGAAAGAGATGGTTGTGCTTATTTGGAAGGGCTGCACTTACTCTGATTTTTAATGACTTTACATGAAAACTGCAAATTTAACCTGTCAAGGAGTAATGGTGAAATCATTGTCTTTTTTCGGAGCTAAATTTCTGTGTAAATATACCTGAAGTTTGAGCTTTCAGGTTTGCTGTCTACTTACTGCCTCTACATATTTCCCATACTTCTTTATTACAGGAAGTGTGAAAAAGTCAGATACTGCCATTCCTTGCTTTATCACCTATAAAGTCTCTATCGTCTCTGTCCATTTTATCTGCTGCTTGGAGTTCACAGCCAACTGGGAAACTGATGTTTCCGTAACCATAAGTGATGATCTAGTAATTTTCCTGTTCCCCTAAACAGGTGGGAGGAAGCTATTTCTGTTGTAAATGGTGGCTGTAATGAATAATAGGATTTATTTAACTCTATCCTCTTTATATCCTGCAGGGTAAAGCAGGACTATTTTAGTGGTAGGAAATGAGGTAATTTTGTTGGTAGAGACTTGATTTTATTACTTTACTCTTTCTTTAGAGTTCTTGAACACATCTAGCTGCAAAATAACCTTTCGGGTTAAGAGCTTGCACAGTCTCATCGTGCCGTCTTGGCAAGGCAGGTGCAAGGTCCAAGATGAACGTGACTACTGCTTAAGGGTTCCAGGAACCAAAAACCTCACGAGAAAGGTGGCTCTGCCTTTGACTGGTGATGGAGATGTCTGTGAGGACTGCAGGGTGGTCAGTAGCCAGGGTCTCCTTCAGTAGGCATTTGTCACATACTGTCTCTGCTCTGTCTCTTCCCCAGTAGGAGATTTTGTTTGGGTGCATTTAGTGAAATGCACAATAAACCACACAAGTACACACGTGCTCAATTGGACATGCTTGCATGCTTGTATACATGTGTACTGTATTCACACACACACACACACACACACACACACACACACTCCCCTACCTTCTTGGCATCTTTCAAAGCACTGAAGTCCTGACCATGTTTTGTGTTGATGGTTGGATGGTTTTGTCAATTAAGCTTATTTTCATAGCTTTTCGGAGAAAATGTGAATGCTCTAACATTTATAAAGGAAGAATACACCAAACACTTTGTTAAGCTTTTCACATTTTTTATCTCATTAAGTGAGCCTATGCTGCAGCTAATGTTGTCCTCATTATCTCAGTAAAGTAATTGAGACTAATAGAGTTTCAGCAACCTGCTCAATTCCATTGCAGAACTCATATCCAGACTTCTGGGCTTTCTAGTTCCAAAATTTGCAATTTTCTCTTTGCATGGCATTGCTTCTTATGAAAGTATATTTTATAAATACAACACAATTTATGATTGAAATACCAAGATAACTTACTAGTAAGAATGTTGAGGCATTCTTACAAAGTGGTGGCTTTTTTGTTTTACTTCAATTTTTAAAATGAAGGTGTACATTTTTTTATTCAGAAAAAGCACACGAAGCATTCAACATTTTGTTTATTCAACATTTGGTTTATATGGAATGAATAAAAAATTATGACAATAACTTTACCAGGTAGACACTCTCATGTCCTTTTTTTTTAAGCAAGGGGATTGATGTCCAGGTAGAGCCTTTGATTTGTCAGTGCCGTGAAGCTTAAAAATAACAGCCAGTTAGAACATTTTTGAATGCTTTTCTACATGAGAATAGCATCTCACAGATATCACATGGTTTTATGGATCTAAGGTTTAGAGCCATGTTCTTGGGTCTGACCAGTGTTTTAATATCTAGCTTAATTTTTATTCTAGTTCTACTTGCATTTGTATTTAAAGTTAACTATATTTAAACATAGTACAAGTTAATTTTGGCAGATAATAGATTTCCTTTTTTTTTTTTTTTTTTTTTGCAGCACCAGGGATTGAACTCACAACCTCGCACCTGCCAGACAGGCGTGTAAGCCACTGAGTCAAACTCCCGGCCCTAGTTTTTGAGGCAGGGTCGCATTGTGTAGCTCAGGCTGGCCTTGTGCTCACGTTGTAGCCCAAGTCGGCTTCAAACTCACAACATTCCTCCTACCTCAGCCTCCCGAGTGCTGGGATTAAAGGCGTGCGCCACCATGCCTGGTTCAAATGATGGATTTCTCTACCTTATATAGTGTTTCTGTTTCCAGAAATCCCTTTACAGAATTTTTTGTCTGTTTTACTTTATTGTTAAATTGCAAAATAGTTTTGAGGTACTTTTAAAAATATTAGCCATAATATTTTGTTATATTCATTATTTCTATGATAATGACATTTTCTATATAATAATAAATACAATGAGGTGTATCTGATTATATAATATGGAGAATTATGCAAATGTGTAGCCAAACTCTAATTTTTGTATAGGCTGGCAGTGAATGCCCAGAAGAATGTAGAGTTCTGTGGTGGCTGTGATGTCTTACTCATTTTTTTCTTTTTTTTTTCTTTTGGTACTGGGAATCAAACTCATGACTTCACACGCGCCAGGCAGGCACCCGTGCCACTGAGCTAAATCCCCAGCCTCTGTCTTGATCACTTCTTTCATCTTCCCTGTGGCATTGCTTTGCGATGTGTTTAGACTAACTGCCCTGTGTCTCAGAACTCAGTCAGTAGTCACGTAGTTCTGCAGTACACATGGACTCCCGGTTTGTATTTTTAGCTTCTATTACTTGATAAGAACAAGTGAAATTGGAAATAATGTACGGGGGACAACTGAGAAGAGATATGAATGTCGTATTTTAGAAAGATGTTAGCCACCTACCTTAACCTTTTAGCTTTTCAAGACTTCTCCCCTTTCTTTTTGATATGTGACAAAGTGGGAAAGTATAAATTTTAATAACTGACATTTTTGGTATTAGTGATTAATTGACATGCAGCTGAGAGTCAAGATATATTATGAGATCAGAAACTGGAATGAATCAAAGCAGAGCAGTTAGCAAAATGGAGGTAATTATAGAAAAAGAAATGGCTAGGAAGAAGGAAGTACTTTCAGATCTACCCTATTGTAAATGTTTTCAGTGTGATACATTTGATCTCCCCAATGATACTGTGAGTTTGAACTTATTTTGCTCTTCAGTACATATGAAGAAGTTGCACTGGCATGAACTTCTGGCTAGATAAAGCCAGTGCTTGAGTTAGTAAGGTCCATCAGATGGAAGATGGAAGTGATACCTGTCTTTATTCTCAGACCTTGAAGCACATCTATGTTAATAATATTTTTGAGTTTAAGTCTTGTGTTCCTTTGCTTCAGAAATAACTTCAAATCTGCAGACTTGAGTACAACATGGCAAAGTGTTGACAGGAGAGTATTTGTCCTCATGTATAACATAAATTTAATCTTTATTGTCCTGTGTTTTTAATATTCTGTTGGTGGGAGAATGGAGGTGGTCATCCATGCAAAGAAGCAAAGGTTGTTGGTATGTTGTTAAGATGAGCATGAAGGAGTCTAGATTTTCTGAACAAGAAAAAGTTTTCTTAAAGTGGATCTAGTCTTTATTTGCAATATTTGTAGCTCAACTTCAGACTTTTACCCAGATAATAGGTTCCACTGGGTTCACTATTAAAGAAAAATGTTAAAAGATATTCTTCAACCTAGGAGGTATATTTGTGGTGCTACTGACTAAGTTTACCTTCTTGGTTCTCATTTGAATGTCAGATATTTAAAGAAATATAAATATAAAAGACGTTAATACAGAAGCATTAGAAAAAATGAAGAGAGTCATAGAGAGGGTGAACCAGACTTTTCTGATCAAGTACATAAAAACAATAGTTCATGGCAGAGAATAAGCAGAAAGCAATTAACAAGGGTTTAACTAGGCGAGGCTGAGAATAAATTCAATGAACATTTTATGGACATTTGGAAGCAAACCTTTAAAATAAGAACTTTAGTAGCTTGCTGTCTACATTTGTAAGTATTCTTTTTAATAAAAATATTTATTCAAGTCAAACTCAATCATGATTTTTCAGCTACTTGGACAGAGGAGGTAACTAGGAAGCAGATATCAAACAATAAACTTGGAAATACTATCTTCCTATTCATGTTACATAGTTTGTTAGTCATGTGATACAAGCTCATTAAGCTTTTTTTTTTTTTAGTGTTAGTGAATAAAGTAATAAAAGGAATTGGCCAAAAAAAGATATTATTTCTTTGCTGAATTAAACAAAGTAAGCCACATTATGAGGACTCCTTTTATCTACCTCATTTTTATATTTGATTGCTTTATTATTTGGAGATGACAAGGAGGTGTAACAATAATATAAATGGGATTTCAAATCATTTATGTTTTTAATAAATTTGCACTTTTTTTCCATAGGTACTCTGAAGTGCGATGTGTAATTGCATTAAGTTTTGTGT
>RJWM01043571.1:0-13741 GCA_004363535.1 Dasyprocta punctata | reverse complement strand
CACACGGGTTTGCTAGTGGTTACTTATCCAAGTGAGGGACTCACCCTCCCAAGGAGTGTGGGAGACAGGTTTTTGTCTTCAGGTGTTGGCTGGAACACCAGTAAATTTTTTGGCAGCCTTGAGTTTTCTCTGGCAAAGCATAATGAGGTGGCCTGGAGTCATCTAAGGATGCAGTTTTGAGCTGTTAAAAAACATGTTCGTGTGCGATCATCTTTGTAGGCCCAGACTGGCATCTGGGAGAGAAAAGGATCAGGAGAACCTTGTCCAGTCTGGGCCAGAAAAGAACCTTGCACTGTGCCTAGGGTAGTCTGTGCCTCACTGATTATGACTAACACAGAACCCATCGAAGTACTTCTATCACTGCCTGACGTGCTGTTGGAGTACTTTTGTCACATTTAACTCGAGTATCTCTGATTTTTAGTATCATTTTCCATAGAACAGACAGAGCCTGTGTAGCAATGGTCTCTGCCCACTTTGGTGACCCCATTAAGAGCAGGGGAATGGCCAGGATGGCATGGAGTTTATATTTCCTTATAAGTCTTTCCTGGCTGTCTCCTACAGCCAGCTCTGAGCAGCCTAAGAGAACATTGGGAATGGCCAGTGGGACCGTAAATACAATTTTCCTGTAACTAATCTCCTGATATATTTCTATTCTTGCAATTTCTCTCTGAGCTAACAGGCTAAGCACTGGAGAATGACTCTCAAGTCATTCTTAGGTCAACTCTCATTTCATTTGCTGTTTTTTGGAAGAATGCAGATGACTTTTCTGGGAATCAGGAAAGACCTCCTCTGTGAAAATTTCTGACCAGTGGAGATTTTAGCTGAGGAGTTCTGCATTTGGGGGTAACTACTGCTATCTCTCACTTTCCTCTGGACTCGGCCCAAAGCTGAGGACACCTGACAAAGAAAATTCTAGCTTCTTTGCCTCTTTTAATTCCTCCTGGGTCTCTCCTGTGACAGTTCCGCAGTGATAGAATAGTGCAAAAATCACATTAGTAAATACGTACATAATGTAATATGGTGTACAAGGAAGTTGGAGTATTAAAGAAATACTAGAACTGGATAAACTAGTAAAAACAGATGTCATTAGAGGCTATTGCAATAAGAGAAAAATAAACCCTAGTGTAGAAGTGAGCTCATTTCCAAATCCAATAGGGCAAGTAAGAATTTATTACCATATATTAGGGCCAAAGTCATGTGTGAAAAATTAACAGGAGAAAGCATTGGAGAAAGGGAAATTCTGGCTCCACCAACCCAGCTGGATTCTCACTGAAACTGGACATTTGAAGATGTGTCCAAAGGTGGGGATTAATTGGAAAAAGAGCTCTGACTAGAACCCTAACTAGACTTCAGACAAGCAGAAAAGCCTCTCTTTTCCTCCCTTATATTGTACACAGGACTCCTCCCCCCCCGCCCCCTGGCTGGGTGTTGCTTCACAAACATCCTTGCCTTCCTTTGCACAGGATGAGGATATTTGCAAAGTAAGATCCCTGGCTCCCTGCTGAGTCTCTCAGTTAAACTTCTTACCTTCTCAAATTGACACAATGAACAGGTAACTGCTTGTGCTCTACCCCCCAGGATGCAGAGCTGCTGACTTAATTAAGCTGCTAGGCTTCTCAAGTTGACTGTGTAAACCATAACATATGGATGGGATATGGTTTGTATCCTAAGGGTTGTGTTGGGAGTTTAGTCTTCAGGGTTGAAGTATTGGAACTTGGAACATTTAAGAGAGGTCCTAGCAGGGGTCTTGAGATCAGCTGGGGGGATGAGGGGTCTGTTGTAAAAGCCCAAGCCTGGCTCCTCTGTCTTTCTCTGACTTCCTGTTTGAGATGGAATTGCTCATTGCCACATGTGTTCCAGCCTTTCCTGTCTGCCAGAATATCACACAACTAGGAGGCTGTCACCAGAACTGAGCTGATACAGGCACCATCCCCCCGAACCTCCACAAATGGGAACTAAGTGAGCCTCTCACTTTCGTAAAGTTACTGGTCCCAGTTGTACCATTTATCCTGTTTTGTGTAAATTAAACTGCTTGATTCTGTGGTCTTCTATAATTGATTTGGAAAATTCTCAGTTACAATAGCTTCAAATTTGTCTTATCAATTTGTCTCTGTCTCCTTCAAATATTCCCATTATATCAATGTCACACCCTTTGTAACTGCCCCACAGTTCTTGGGTATTCTGGTTCTGTAATTTTACTTAAGTTTTCTCTGTATATTTAAATTTGAGAAGTTTCTATTGACAATTAACCAAACTCTTTGATACTTTTATTTTTTGGGGAGGGCAAATGTGAAACAGTAATATTATAGGTTTACAAAACAGGATGGTACTAACTTGACAATGGTTGCAATATTGCGTATCGTTATATTCAAAATGGTTGTTTACATTAACAGATATAGACATGTAAAATTGATCTAATCATATGAGTATTAACCATTCTTTCTCAATATCTAATACATTCAGCAGTATGGTCATTTTAGTTACCTTACATTACATGCATACAGATTTATATCTTTTCCTTTTCCCTTCCCTTTCCCCCTTTTCCCTTCCCAATTACTTTGCTCTTTGAGCAGGTTTTCACCCTTACATAGTATTCATTGTAGACTTTGGATCATATATACTTTTTCAGTTTCTTACAATAGAGAGATAATACGGTATTTACACATGTGGGTTTGATTTATCTCACTTACGAGTATGGTCTCAAGTCATGACCATTTACTTATAGAAGTCTCAATGCAATCTTTCTTGATAGCTGAGTGGTACTCCATTGTATAAAAATACATCTTTTTTATAAGTCTTTGATTAATGGGCACTTGGGTTGTTTCCAAGATCTGGCTATTACAAATTGGGTTGCTATAAACATGGGTGCACAGATATCACTGTGTATGATGTTTTCAGTTCTTCTGGGAAAATGCCCAGAAGTGGGATAGTTGGGTTGAATGGAATCTCTAATCCTAGCTTCTTGAGGAATTTCCACACTGTTTTCCACAATGGTTGCACCAGTCTACACTCCCACCAACAGTGGAGAAGAGTTCCTTTTTCCCCACAGTCCCTCCACCATTTGTTGTTGCTTGGTTTTTTAATCTTGGCCATTCTTTCTGGAGTGAGATGGAATCTCAGCATTGTTTTAATTTGCATTTCCCAAATGACCATTGATGTTGAACATTTTTTCATATATTTATTTGCCATTCGTATTTCTTTTTCTTAGAAGTGTGTATTCATCTCAGATACCCATTTTTGGATTGGGTCCTTGAATTTTAGGGACCTGATTTCTTTTAAATCTTTATATGTTTTAGATAGAAGTCCTTTGTCTGTTAGACAATTGGCTAAGATATTTTCCCAGTTCGTGGGTTTTCTTTTCACTCTGTTGGAGATTTCCTTTGACATGCAAAAACTTTTTAGTAAGATGAGATCCCAGTTGTTGATTCTGGGAAGTGTTTCCCGTGCAATTTCATTTTTGTTCATGAACTCTGTCTACTCCTATGTCATCAAGATTTTTACCTACTCTGTCTTCTAGTAAGTTTAGTTTCTCTGTTTTAATATTCAGATCTTTGATCAATTTTGTCTTTATTTTAGTGCATGGTGATAGGCATGGATCTAGTTTTAATTTATGGCCTATAGAAAGCCAGTTTTTCCAGCACCATTTATTAAAGAGGCTATCTTTCTTCCAATGTACATGTTTGGCCCCTTTGTCAAAGATGAGGTGACTAAGTGTGTTTGTAGTTGTGGCTGTATCTTCTAATCTATTCCATTGATCTTAAGGTCTGTTTTGATTCCAGTACCATGCTGATTTTATCACAGTAGCTTTATAGTATAGTTTTGAGTCAGGGATTGTGATGCCTCCTGCCTTACCTTTGTGACCCAGAATTGCCTTTGCTATTCTAGGTCTTTTCTGGTTCCAGATGAATTTCAAGAGTGCTTTCTCTAGCTCTGTGCAGTAGGCAAGTGGTATTCTGATTGGGATTGCATTAAATCTGTTTAATAATTTTGGGAGAATGTCCATTTTCACAATGTTTGTTCTTCCTATCCATGAACAGGGAATATCTTTCTATTTTCTGAAATCTTCTTCAATTTCCTTGTTCAGAGAAATGTAATTTCCACTGTATAGATCTTTTACTTCCTTTGTTAGATTGATTCCTAAGTATTTCATTTTTTTGGATATTATAGTGAAGGGTGTGGTTTCCCTTATTTCTCTCTCAGTGACTTTGTTGTTTGTGTACAGGAATGCTGTTGATTTTTGAGTGTTGACCTTGTATCCAGCAACATTACTGAATTTGGTTATTATTTCTAGCAGTTTTCTTTATTATTTCTTTCTTTCTTTCTTTCTTTCTTTCTTTCTTTCTTTATGGCACCAGGGATCGAACTCACAGCCTCACACCTGCCAGGGCAGGCGCTTAAGCCACTGAGTCAAACTCCCCACCCTGGTTTTTTGAGGCAGGGTCACACTATGTAGCTCAGGCCGGCCTTGTGCTTGCATTGTAGCTGAAGCCGGCCTCAAACTCATAACACTCCTCCTACTTCAGCCTCTGGATTGCTGGGATTAAAGGTGTGCACCACCACACCCCACTTCTAGCAGTTTTCTAATAGATTTTGGGAGTCTTCTATGTAGAGTATCATATCATCGCAAATAATGATAATTTTACTTCTTCCTTTCTTATTCTTATTCCCTTTATTTTTTTCTCTTGTCTAATTGCTTTGGCTAATATTTCCAGAACTATATTGAATAGCAGTGGTGATAATGAACATCTTTGTCTTGTTCCTGGTTTTAGGTTGAAAGTTTTCAGTTTTTGTCCATTTAGTAATATGTTGGCTGTTGGTTTATGATATATGGCTTTTATCAGGTTGAGGTAGAGACCATCTAGTCTGAATTTCTCTAGGGTTTTTATCATGAATGGGTGTTGGATTTTGTCAAAAACTTTTTCTGCATCTATTGAGATGATTATGTCCTTGGCTCTGTTGATATGGTGTATTACATTTATTGATTTGTCTATGTTGAACCATCCCTGCATTCCTGGGATGAATCCCACTTGATCATGGTGTATAATCTTTTTGATAACTTGCTGTATTCTATTTGCCATATTTTATTGATAATTTTTGTATCCATGTTAATTAGTGAGATTGACCTATAATTTTCTTTTTTGGTTGGGTCTTTCCCTGGTTTTGGTATTAGGGTAATACTTGTTTCCAGGAATGAGTTAGGGAGACTTACTTCCCTTTCAGTTTCATTGAAGAGTTTGAGGAGTGTTGGCATTAAGTCTTCCCTAAATTTCTGGCAGAATTAGCAGTGAACTCATCAGGGCCTGGGCTTTTTTTGTATGTAGGGTCCTGATTACATTTTCAATTTCATTAGCTAAAATTGGGTTATTCAGCAGCTTTACATCTTCTTGATTCAGCTTTGGTAATTCATAGGTTTCTAGGAATCTGTCCATTTCTTCTGTGTTATTGATTGTATGTGAGTAAAGGTTTTTGAAGTAGGTGTTGATGATCTTCTGTATTTCCACCGGGTCTGTAGTGATTTCACCCTTTTCATTTCATATTGCATGAATCTGAGTTTTTTCTTTCCTCTTTTTGATAAGGTTGGCTAGGGGTTTATCAATTTTATTTACTCTTTCAAAGAACCAACTCTTCGATTCATTAATTGTTTGTATTGTTTTCTTAGTTTCAATTGCATTAATTTCTGCTCTAATATTGATAATTTCTTCCCTTCTTTGGGTTTTGGACTTGACTTGGTCTTCTTTTTTTAGAAGTTTGAGGTGCAGCATTAGGTTGTTTATGTGTGTTTTTTCGTTTTTTCTGATATGAGAGCTTAGTGCTATAAATTTCCCTCTGAGGACTGCTTTCATTGTATCCCACAGGTTCCGGTAATTTGTATCTGCATTTTCATTCAATTTTAGGTATTGTTTAATTTCTTCTTTAACTTCTTCTGTGACCCATTGGTTATTTAGGAGGGTATTATTTAATTTCCATGTGTTTATGCAACTATTGTAGGTTTTTTTGTCATTCATTTCCAGTTTTACTGTGCTATGGTCAGATAATATGCATGGAATTATTTCAGTTCCTTTGCATTTACTTAAGCATGTTTTGTGGACCAGTATATGATCTATTTTAGAGAATGACCCCTGTGCAGCTGACAAGAATGTGTATTCTGATGTTGGTGAGTGGAATACTCAGTACACATCTACTAGGTCCATTTGTCGACAAGTTTGATTCAGTTCTGTTATGTCTTTGCTGATTTTTTGTTTGGTTGATCTGTATCTCTGTGACAGTGGGGTGTTAAAGTTCCCTGTTATAACTGTATTATTGTTTATTTGGTTTTTCATGTCCATTAAGAATTGTTTTACATCGTTGGGTGCTCCCATATTTGGTGCATATATATTTATGATTGTAATGTCTTCCTCTTGAAGTTTTCCCCTAACAAGTATGTCATGGCTTTCTTTATCTCTTTTGATCATTTTTGGTTTGAAGTTCGTGTTGTCTGCAAACATAATAGCTACCCCTGCTTTTTTCTGGGTTCCTGTTGCATGGAGTATTGTTTTCCAGCCTTTGATTTTTAGTCTGTGAATTCCCTGTTGAGTGAAATGTGTTTCTTGTACATAGCATATTGTTGGATTTTGTTTCTTAACCCACTCTGCTTGTCTGTTTCTTTTTATTGGTGAGTTGAGACCATTTACATTGATTGATAAAACTGATATGTACTGGCTCGTCCCTGTCATGATATTTTTCTGTTGTTGTTTTTCTACATTTTCTGTTTGATTATTTGCCCTGCTTAGTGATTTCCTTTTATTGTTGTTCTTAAGGTTGTAGCTATATTTGTCTGTTTCTAGAGTGTCTTTCAGTACTCTTTGTAGGGTTGGTTTGGTGGCCATAAATTTCTTCATTTGTTCTTTGTCATGAAAGTATCTTATTTCTCCATCAATTTTTAAAGATAGTTTTGCAGGGTACATCAATCTGGGTTGAATATTGTTTTCTTTCAGGATTTGAAATACTTCACTCCAAGCTCTTCTTGACTTCATTGTTTGTGTTGAGAAGTCTGCCATGATTCTGATAGGCTTTCCTTCATAGGTGATGTTTCTTTTCTCTGACAGCTTTTAGTATTTTGTTCTTGTGTTATATTTCTGATACCCTAAATATTATATATCTGGGTGAAGATTTATTTTGGTTATGGTTAATTGGGGTTCTGTATGCCAGGGTGACCTGTATTTCAGATTCTCTTCCCATGTTTGGAAAGTTTTGTGTTATTATTTCTGTGAATAGTCTTTGCAGGTCATTAGTATTGATGCCTGGTTTTTCATTTTTGTCTATTAATCTTATGCTATTTCTCTTGGCATCATCTTGCAGCTGTTGTATTGTTGTTTCTTGGTTCCTTACTATTTTTAAGAGATCTTTTCTTTTGTGGCCATAAGCTCCCATGCTGTCTTCAGTGTCTGAGATTCTATCTTCAACTTCATTCAAGCAGCTTTTCAAACTTTCCATGGAATTTTTCATTTCTTGAATTTCCCTTTGAATTGGTTTCATGCATTCTATTTGTGTCTTATATTGTTCACTCAAAGTTTCCATCATTTTCTTATGTGCTTCTACTTTTTTACCTTGCTCTTCTTTAGATACACACATTTCTTTCATTTCATTTTTTAACTGAGAGATTATTGTGATTTGGGTTTCTCTATAGCTTCATCAAGCTGTTTCTTACTGCATTTGCTATCATTTCAGAAAGTTCAGTTGTGACTCCCAGTGTCTTCCATTTCATTGTCTCTTGGGTTTGTTCTTGGTGGGCTGGGGGATTGAGACTTCCTCTTGGTGTTTCGTTTTGTCATTTTCTTCTGGGACCTGTGTGGTTCTATGTTCTGCGAGGGTGACCGGGCATTTCCCTCGTGGGTTGCACTGAGTCATGGGACCGGGTAAAACTCGATCCTCTGTGCAGCTGGTGAGCGTGCACTCCTGGAGTGTGCTGTTGAGGCCTCCACCTTACTGCATGGGGGCTGAGCCCTCCAGAACCTAGGTGGCTAGGTGGAGTGTATCCCGGAGTGTGGCACCACCCAGACCCTGAGTTTGGCTGCAAGGAGTTCAGAGCCTCTGGAGTTCTAGGCAAGACTGAGTGAGTCCCAGGCCTACAGTGCCAGGGCCTTGCTCCTGGTTGGGTGGGCCGTACCCTCTAGCACCTGCAGTGCTGGCTGCACCCCTGAACAATGGAGCTCATGCCCTGCAGTCTGATGGGGAGAGCCCAAGCTCTCTAAGGCCCTGCAGCTACACTGACCAGTCCCTGATGAGCAGCTCTGGGGTTCTGTGCTGGGCTGGGCTCAGTACCTCTGTGTCCTGTGAGGCTGGCCAGGTGTTTCCCTGGTGAGTTGTGCTGAGTCGCAGGACCAGGTAGAGGTGGATCCTCTGTGCAGCTAGTCCCAAACTCTTTGATTCTTGTCTTGGAAGTGTCAAATCTATTGACAAGTCTGTCAAAGGTATTGTATATTTTTCTGAGTATTTTTTAGTGTTCTTGATTCTCTCTTAGAGTTTTATCTTGCAACGGCAAACAGAATCACCAAAACGACACCTAGGATTTGGAGGCAAATTTATTTACCATGATGGGCACCAATCAGGATCATTCCCAGAATATCAGGCCCTGATCTCTGATGGTCTAGGGGTTGTCAACTGGGGACTGGTTCTTACAGTGTGCATCACAGTGACCAGCCTTGCTAACAAGCCAGAAGCAGCCAGAACTGGGACAGAAACTATTACCTGGGAAACTAACAAGCTGAAGTGTGCTAGCTGGGGGAGGGACACACTTGCTCTTACAATCTAATTACATCACACAACTGCTCCTGCACACATTGTGTGCTCACCATTAGAATACTTAGCGTATTAATTCCTAGGTCAGGTAAGTTATTTATTTAATTTCTCAGTCAAATAATTCCAAAACTTCTGGCACATCTACCTCTGCTTCTGTTTGGTTTGATCTTTAAAATTGCTTTGAGCATTTTGTGTGCTTTTTGCTCAACTTTTTGAAGCAATGCATAATATATTAAGTAATGTTAGCTAAGGTAAATAGGCCTCAGCCTGCGGTTTTTTTTGTTTCTCTGATGAAGTGTTCGTTTTCTTCTTTTGTGTACTGTAGCTGGAGATGTCAGAGGCAAATGCTTCCTCTGGTGTCCTAGATTCATCTCCCCAGTTTTATCCAGGTTCCCCTAGTGACACCTTAAATAGGGCCTGCGACATGTAGCTCTCTCAGCCACAAGCCTCTGTTTGTGTGCAGGGGCCCATTGCAGTGGCACTAATGCGTCGGGAAACCCAAGGTGTCCCATAGTCCTCTGATAGGACTCTGTCTTTTAGCCAGCCCATGCCTCTGAATCTTGAACCTCTCACCTCCTGCTCAGGCCCCTCCCGCCCCACAGGTTAGACACGAGGAGTGCTGGTGATTATAGCTGATTATTCCCTTTCCCTCACATGGAAAGATACAAACATCTTGAACTGGATCTTTCTCTTATGCCAGGTAGATTAGGCTGTGCAAAACCTATATTGTTTTGATGACAGTAAAATTGTTTTCTTTCCAGTAAATCCTTGGTTAATGAGACCAGAAACCTCTAGGTGTATGCTAAAGTGGTTACTCTTCCCTTCTTTTTAAATCTGTGCTATGTCTTGTGACCTCAGGTTTTAATGGACCTAAGAAGGACTGTTTATTTTCAGGTTTTTTTAAAACTTCCTTTCTTGTTATGAAGATGAAATTAACAAGTTCTGAATTCTTTGCTTGCCAGACATGACACTGGAAACCTACTGTTTCAATATTATTATGATTTTGTCCTTTTTTGTGACTAGTTCTGAATTAGACAATACAGTTTCTTGAGACTTTGTGTCTTTGAGGGTTGCAGAGTTTACCTGCTTACATTTGGTCATGCAAAGTGATCTTCCTCAGAGGAGAAACTCTATGAAATGTGTCTCAATAAACTGAGAGAAAAAGTTCCAAGAGGTATTGTAGACAATAAAAGCAGATATGATTTAAGTCAAAGTAAATGGCTTCAACAGAGTTATGCAAATACATCCTGAAAGATGAAGTTATACAATAGTTATCCATATATGAACTAAAATCTGACCATATACACATATACATGGTCAGATTTAAAGGACGAATCAGTTTGTAAAAGACACGGTTTGGTTGCTTATGTCCTAGCTGTTGGGCGTGGGTTTAGAGAGTAGGGTTGTTTTGAATGACACATGTGGTCATGAGAAGAAGCAATTGCAGTGTGACTGTCACATGTCAGATGTGCCAAGGGTGTGTTCTCACAACTAGAGGAATGAAATCATGAACCAAAGGAAGGAGTTAAGAGGGTTTTGTTGGAAATAAGGAGAAGAAGAGCTCCTGGATTTCCAGGAGGTTTCCTGAGGGGTGGCCACATGGCTTCTCAATCTAGAGCTGATTATAGACAAGTGCAACTCAAGAATTGCTCAATCTTTTGTGGCCACCTATCACGTGGGGCTTGGTGGATTTAAAGTGACCAACTCAAACTCAGGTTCCCTCACGCAGTTCCTCAGCATGCAGGGTTGAAAGGAAATCAGTATTTTAAAGAAAACCTGATTATTTTGCATTTTAAATCCATCAAAACTCAGGAACTTAGCAAGGAATGGGTGTATCTTATTTGGGAGGAGGCTGCATCCCATGCTCCTAAGGAAATTTATCCTGGGTCCCAAGTCCTAGCTCGCTGTTGTATTGGTTTGTCCTGTGTCCTCCCAAGGCTTCATGTAATTTGGATGGGGCTGAGCCTGGCATTTGTGATTGGTTTGTTGTCTGGTGCTGGGAATGGCAATATGAATGTTGCACCCACTCAGTGGTGGAGCTGACATACAGAGTAAGGGCGAAGGGAATGCGTGTCTTCCGTCTCTTGCTTTCTTGCTCTCTCTTGTTGGTTCTCCTTGCTGTTTGGCAGCTGTCATGAACGGCAGCCCCCATGCCATGCTGCCTTGGAGCCAACTGAGTATGGACCAGAAACCCCTGAGAACTGTAAGAAATAAACCTTTCCTTCCCTCATTTTGGGCGTCAGGTATTTTGTCTCAGCAAGGAGTGAAAAGTAACTAAGACAGCTGTCTGTATTTGTTTTAACTCTTGTCAATGTGTCTGGTCACCCACCTCTAGGTCAGGCCCTGTCTGTAGCCAGACCTTACTTACAAGCTGACTAAGTAAAGGATTCTTTACGACAGTGCAAATACCAGACAGTGCAGCCTGGCTCTGAGCTGCTGTCAGACTCAGGGTTTCTGATCGTGCATGATTGGCCCATGGTGTCCCAAATCTAAAGAAAGGGTTGTGAGACAAAAATTTCATTGCTTAGGATTGGAATACTAAGTTAGTGCTACTAAAATTAATGGAAAAATAAGTGATTAGTAAAGTGTGTTCACAGGAGACAGCACAATTGATGAGTCTTATGCTGTTTTGTACACATGTTTAAAGAATGATGCTTGAAAATTTAAAAGAGTTACTAATGCAATTACTAATGCAATACTGGTTTTACAGAAAATATTTAATGGTTTATAAATATTGTGTGCTCTGTATATGTAAATATGCCTTTACTGCATTTGAAACATTTAGAAAGATTAAGCATATCGTGCTAATATTTTTTAAATCTAACAACTTTGGATAAATATGGCATTAGGTATCAGGGAACCTTGATCAGTCCATCATTTGCTTTCCTGCTTCAACTGGGCCTTAGTAATTGACTTGGCTACCTTTGTTCACTCAATGACCTTTCTCAGAGGAGAAACTCTTCAATATGGCTTTCAATAATTGACTAAGAAAATAAAAAAGGCAATGTGTATGATAAAACAGGTATAAGTACAGCTATAGTAAAGGGCTTCATTACTCAGTAAGGTCATTGGTTGTGAGTCCAGACATCATACATAGCACTGACTCTTAAATAAATTACGTAGAAAATCTCCTTTCATCTGCAGGATGTATTTATCAAAATATAATTTGCCAGTATTTTGCCTAGAGACATGCTGAACTCACCCTTCAAATTGCCTGGTATCTGATTCCTCAGGATCCTTCCAAACTTGTCCCCTCTCAACTCCCTGCCAACCTTCCCACAGGAGACTTCATCCGCCAATTTCATGGAGCCCTGATCTGGAACTCTGATCCCTGAGCTGTTGGAAAGGAGCCCTCGGACTGTTGGTCACCTTCGCATATATGCCTCCCCTTCCAGGGTACATGGATTTGGTTTTCTTTTTACTGTAGTGGGTGAAGGAGCACTGACAGATAAACACCTGATAAATGTTACTTCCCTAGGGACTGAGAACTCCCACCACAGAAGGGTCTGTAACTGTATCATCTCCCACTCAACGACAACCAGATTCTAGTAAATTCTCCATGCAAATAATAGACATAGTATAAGATTAAGAGTTGTTAGGGAAACTGATATTTATTTTTCAAAATGTGACAAAATTTAGTGCTTTCCTTCCAGATCTGTGATTTAGCTCTAGCAGAATGAGGCCTGACAGTCATCACAAATGTATGAGAAGTAACAAGTGGACTCCTCAGCAGTTGACACATCTTACATATCATTGTGCCCACCCAGTGGCTTCTGCTGAAAGTCATCAGAGAGGCCTCTGTGCTAGTATTCATCAGAAAATGGATAATTAGGTTGGTTGGCAGTCCTAGAATAAGAAAGAAGACAGAGTTGATATTTATTTTCTGACTGGTTGGAGAATCTCTTGCTTAATCAGATTACTTACACAAGGACATGTTTTAACAAATCAGTTCTACTTCTTTGCCTGGGATGCAAAACAGAACAGAAAGTCAAGCATTCAAAGAGATTTATCTCTGTTAGCTATATTGGTCCATTTACCAAAGCGTTATGTCATCCTTTCTTATTTCAAATTTTCAATGAATACAGAATCTATGTATTGCATAAGGTAAAGGCTTTAGTCAAAACAAAGACATTTCAGGATGTATGGTTTAATGTTAGAAATTTCAATCCCATATTCACAATCAGTTATTTACACATTAAATTTTGTGTTTAATCAAGAAATGGAAAGGATATCATTTATAAGATACCATATCCAAGGAGCTTACTATATATAGATATGTATTAGATACACAAAAAGCAAAGTAATCTTATACATTTAATTAGTGGTTAGAATTATTAATTGTTTGACTTTCTGCCTCTATATTATCATGTTTGTCTTCATTTTTCTCCTCACAAATGGAAGTATTCACAACGGTAACATGTATCTACATCTTTTTGAGTATATGCACTTCTGCACTGTATAAATCTCTTTCATATATTATCACATTTATTTCCATTATGACTTAAAATTAACACAGATTCCCTTGATTTATGCTCTGCATTGAGATGTGCATGTTTCAGAAAACCAGGACCAGGTGTTCTATTGATCACCTTAATGGCAGCCTTTCTAAAAGCAAATGCAATTTGGGTTCTGAACAGTCACATAGTTAAAGAAATGAAGAGACTAGGAAGAAAGGCATCACATTGACAGGATCCAGTAAATGGTTTCAAATGGAGTTGAGAGTTTCTGGTGTGGATCCCAAGATTGATGTGGATGCTTTTAATATGATACAGAACTGAGATGTTTTGGGAAAAGATGGTTTATACTTAAAACTTGGAAGTATCTAAATAGGCCATGTTGGTAATATCCTATCTAGTGTGTATTCACTGGTAGTTGTAGAACACAGAGGTCTGCCTAGACTGTACGTGCAGCAGTGGGATTGGCTGATCTGGAACATTCCATGGAATATGGGGTGCAAAAGCCA